>CP139507.1:172997717-173297717 GCA_021014915.2 Artemisia tridentata subsp. tridentata
TAAAAATGTAGGGAATACCTTCTTTGTCCTGAATCTTAGCCTTAACATTGTCGATGGTGTCTGATGACTCAACTTCAAGGGTTATCGTCTTGCCTGTCAACGTCTTTACAAATATTTGCATGCCACCTCTAAGACGAAGCACCAAATGGAGAGTCGATTCCTTTTGGATATTGTAGTCTGCAAGAGTTTGCCCATCCTCTAGCTGCTTCCCTGCAAAAATCAACATCTTGGATCTTCGCTTTGATATTGTCTATTGTCTCATAGCTTTCAGCTACCAACGTGGTCAGCATCTTTCCATTAAGTGTATTCACAAAGATCTGCATCTCGCCCCTCAATCTGGCCTTCAGATAGACCGTAGACTCGTTACGTATGTTGTAACTCGCCAACGTACGGCTATCTCTAAGGAGCTCTTCCCCGTGATAAGTCAAAACTCTGGTCACCTGTTCGAATACCCACCTTATCTTGGATTCTTGCTTTGAAATGACCTATGGTGTCTGAGCTTTTAACTTCAAAAATGGGGGTCTTTCCAGTCGCAGTCTTAACGAAGATCCGCATCTTACCTACAAGCCATGACTGTAGATGGAGCATAGACTCGTTCCGTATCTTGTAATGGGCCAGAGTCCACTCATCTTTAAGTTGTTGACCAGCAAGCACCAACCTCTGGTTCTCTAGCGGGGTACCCTCCAAATCGTTGATTCTTTCTTTGACATCACCTATGGTGTCTGAGCTTTCAACTTGCAAAGTGATGGTCTCTCCAGTCTCTATCTTCACGAAGATCCGCACTCCAGATCTGAGCTTGATCCTTAGATGGAGCGTAGAATGCTCTTCCGTATCTTGTAATGGGACAGAGTGTGACAATCTTTCAGCTCTTCATCATTAAAAATTAACTTCTGATGCTCTCGTGGGGTAGCCGCCTTAACAGAGAGTTTCGATTTAACCTTCTTAATTGTGTCTGAGGTTTCAGCTTCCAAAGTAATTCTCTCTCCTGTCTCGGTCTTGACAAAAATACGCATTAGTCCTCTTCCCCTGTTAACACCATCATCTTCTTCAAAGGTGATCTTCTTGCGAACACTCTTGTTCTCTAAAACTAGTGGTTCCCGTCCTCTCAAAATTGGAGCTGTGTAAGACTTCTTTGAGGACTTAGGCCTCGGCAAGGTTTAAAAGTACGGAAACGAGTTTCGAAGCGTTTTCCCTCCGCCTCAAGAGTCGTAAGCCTCGAGGCGGACCAATACGTAAGGTCGAGGCGGAATTAAAAAAAAATATAGAAATTATATATATATATATAAGTTTTAATAGGTATTTATATATTTTATATACATATTTTATAAACTTTTATTAATTTTTTATTTTTTTTAATATTTTTGAATTATATATTTTATATAAATGTTGCAAAATTTACATTATATATATATTTAGTTGCATATTTGAGTAAGACCCACTCTTAATTAACATAAAAACTTTTAATTAGCCTATTTATAATTGTAAATAGGCCCAATAAAAAAACAAATAAAAAACAAATCCGGCCCACTACTCATATATTATATCACTTCTCTTTACAAATAGGCCCAATAAAAAACAAATAAAAAACAAATCCGGCCCACTACCCATTTGTTACATCACTTCTCTCCTTTTAGGGTTAAAACAAGCAGCCACCTTTCACTTCTTCCTTATTTCAAAACACAAATCCACCAGATCCACTTGACTGTACCTTCCTCCTTCAAAATCCACCAAATCCAACGCCCAAAAAAACGAATAATCCGCCTCGTACCCGCCTCTCACGCCTCACCACCGCCTCACCCAACCGAGGCGTACGTTCCAAATCAACCACCAGAGGCGCCGCCTCATATGCGTTTTCCGGCCGATTCGCCTCAAGGCGCCGCCTCACACCGTTTTTTTAAACCATGGGCCTCGGAGAATGTAGATCTGTCGTCGGCGGAGTTCTGAATTGTCGACAGTAAGGGGGGGATTTGGTTTTAGCAGGCCTAAAATCTAAAGGATCGGAATACTGTGGTGAGGGTGGCGGTTTGATATGAGAATTACTGTAGCCCTCGTAAGGAACTACACCAAGGCGCTCTCCCTAATGAATCGCGCCATATATTTAGGAGAAACTTCTGCCAAAGCAAAATGCTTGCACAGGGCGCTGCAAATACTAAATGTCCCAACGTTACCTTCTCCCGTAGACGATAAGGATTTTTATCGAGTCTTAGACATAAGTAGAACATCATCTGCTTCTGAGATACAACGAGCGTGTATAGATACCACTCTCTGTGCACCCCGATGATTGTGCGTATCTTGTTGAAGCTACAGTAATTATTAGCAGAGCAAAGATGACGTTAAGTGATGATGCCATCATCACTTAACGTCATCTTTGCTCTGCTAAGAATTACTGTAGCTTCAACAAGATACGCACAATCATCGGGTGCACAGAGAGTGGTATCTATACACGCTCGTCGTATCTCAGAAGCAGATGATGTTCTACTTATGTCTAAGACTCGATAAAAATCCTTATCGTCTACGGGAGAAGGTAACGTTGGGACATTTAGTATTTGCAGCGCCCTGTGCAAGCATTTTGCTTTGGCAGAAGTTTCTCCTAAATATATGGCGCGATTCATTAGGGAGAGCGCCTTGGTGTAGTTCCTTACGATGGCTGCTTCATTCGCTTTCTCAACGAGCGACCCACCACCTGAAACCAAATACCAAATACCGGCTAAGAAATACAACTGAAAACGAGTACTTCAACAAAGAGTTTTTTCAAAAGGTAATCACCACAAGAAAGACGAAGGACAAGGTGGAGGGTGGTGTCTTTCTGAATATTATACTCAGCAAGGGTACGTCCATCCTCAAGCTGCTTCCCTGCAAAGATGAGCCTCTGTTGGTCTCGTGGGATGCCTTCCTTATCCTGAATCTTCGCCTTCACATTATCAATTGTATCAGAACTCTCAATCTCCAGTGTGATTGTCTTGCCTGTCAATGTCTTCATGAAGATTTGCATACCACCTCTCAGACGAAGCATCAAATGGAGAATTGATTCCTTTTGGATATTGTAGTCTGCAAGAGTTCGCCTATCCTCTAGCTGCTTGCCTGCAAAGATCAACCTTAGCTGCTTGCCTGCAAAGATCAACCTTAGCTGCTTGCCTGCAAAGATCAATATGGCGGGATACCCTCCTTATCTTGGATCTTCGCTTTGACATTGTCTACTGTATCGGATCTTTCAACTACCAAAGTGATGTTCTTTCGAGTCAGAGTCTTCACAAAGATCTGCATCCCACCAGCAATCTCACTTGCATGAGTCAAACCAAGGATCAAAAGATCCAAGACCAATCCATAGTGCTGCACCACAAATGATGGAAACTTCAGGCCACGTATCAGTCCATAAGAGTTTGTGTGGCTCATATCTTTATAAGACAACACAACATTCTTCTTTGCCGTGACATAATCAGCAATATTGTGGTCAAGGACCAATCGCAGAAGCCTGTTAAGCATCGTCAGATCAATCTTTTCAAAGAACTTTCCACCTTGGTCTGAAGCATCACCACACACTGACCATCCCCAGTGTCCCATAAGCCCAGTTCTTCTCTTTGGAGCTGATTTAACCTCACAGCCACACTGTAGGACTCCTTAAGCCTCTCAAGAGCAAGAATAAGAAGCTTTGTATCGTGCTTGTAAGACAATGGTGGAAACGGTATGGGTGAGAACTTTCTAGATTCCAGCCAATGCACTGTAGTAGTGTAGATAGCCACAGCTTCTTCTGGGGTTACAGGACCATCATTTAAATATTTGTTTTGGTGTTCCTGTAACAAAAATAGAAAAAACAGGGAATTAATTATCTAGAAATGCGTGCATAGATGTGATATTGCAGTTCGTTATTAGCATATTATAAATGTGGTACAGAACATTAACATCACGGACCTATGTTGACATAAAAATAATTAAATCACATCAGATAGAGGTGGATTAAAAAGCAACTAAGAACATAGAGATATAAAGGTCACAGTCCATGCCAATGAAATAGAATTACAGTACCTGTTCCCATGGCATGGGCATGTTTTCTAGAAGCTTGTAAACGGCATGAGGAACAAATTTAAGTGCCCCTAGATATACACGTTTGTCATGTCGATGTTTCTTCGATGACATGTCACCATGATCCCTGTAAAAAACATCAGTTTAAAAAGTCAGAAGAGCCCGACACTATGAGCAAAGGTAAGATCAGAAAAAAAAGTTCATAAAATAATACTTCTGAACAAATATCATCTGAGCATAACTTCTAATCCAATATAACCCATATACTTCCAAAAAGAGGCCATATCAGCTGTAACTCCAAGAGCTAAAAATCCACAAACTATACTAAAGAGTCTAAGACCTAAGGGCACTCCTAAGACTGCAAATGATATCATGCTTAATATACAAAGTTATCATGTTACACGCAAACATATATATTACTGAAACATCTACAAACAAAAATTCATAGAACTAGATGTCTAGATGAATCTCGTCTATGCATAACTTTAAACCCCATAAACCACATATGTTTCCTTCAGATGATATTTAGTGATACACACTCGTATTCCCCTTGTTCATGTCAAACCACTTCTATACAACACAAATACCTTTACTATTAAATACTACTAATACGCAAAAACAACACGAGTCAATCTCAAGCAGCTCTCAATTTACGAAGATAAAACTAGTCCTAACTAATTCAAACTATAGCATACTTCACACATAAACACACACAATAATGCTCATAAGCTTTTTGAGCCGCATAATTTGATACTCGAGCTGGTCTCATTTCGTGAGTGAATCTAAAAACTAAAACTAGTCCTTAACTAATTGAAACACGCGAACACATACAGACATTTATATTTACATAACTTCAAAATTTTAACAATGAACGATAAAATAAGATTACCTGATAATTTAACCTCCATTGAGGTGAGATCGATGCAAAACAAGTATCACTTAAAAAACAAATAAATCAATCTCAACCATCCATCCACCTTTCATCTAATGGCTAAGATCAAATCAAAAAATAAAAAAGGGAGGGCAAAATTGACATTTTAGCTCATTTAATATAAAAACCCACTTTCCACCTTTTTTTTAAAAACAACATATCTTGCAAACGGTAAATCTTCAAGCTACGAAAAATACACCATCGCGACGAGAAAAAAATTATCTTTCTATAGATATGCATTGTTATATACTTTCGACGAACTTTTTTTTTCAAAATTCCGTCCAGAAAAATCCCACAGGATTCGTAAAAAATCCCATGGGATTCGTAAAAAGACGATTTTTTTTTTCAAAATTTCCGTCCAGAAAAATCCCACGGGATTCGTAAAGAAATCCCACAGGATTCGTAAAAAGATTATTTTTTTTTTCAAAATTTTCGTCCAGAAATATCCCATGGGATTCGTAAAAATACGAATTTTTTTTCTTCAAAATTTCCGTCCAGAAAAATCCCACTGGATTCGTAAAAAGACGATAAATCACAAAGGATTCAGTATGAATCCCATGGGATTCTTTGGTGAATCACATGGGATTCATTGTGAATCCCATGGGATTCTTTGGTGCATCCCATGGGATTCATTGTGAATCCCATGGGATTCTTTGGTGCATCCCATGGGATTCACACAGAATCCCATGGGATTCACAATGAATCACTTAAGATTGTGTATGTAGTCACATTGGATTCACACAGAATCCCATGGGATTCTTTATGAAATCTCATTGGATTTATACAGAATCCCATGAGATTCTTTATGAATACAGATGGGATTCACACAGAATCCCATGTGATTCTATTCTTTATGAATACAGATGGGATTCACACAGAATCCCATGGGATTCTGTGTCCCATGGGATTCTGTGTGAATCACATGGGATTCTGTATGAATCCCATGGGATTCTGTACAGGATAAATTTATAAATGTATCACAAGGAATTTATAAAGAATCCCATGGGATTCTGTGTGAATCCCATGGGATTCTGTACAGGATAAATTTATAAATGTATATCACAAGAAACTTATAAAGAATCCCATGGGATTCTGTGTGAATCCCATGGGATTCATACAGAATCCCATGGGATTAATTCATGGGATTCTCATTCGCATTCTTTACACTATGCCTAAAGGCCTCAAATATTCCTCAGCCACAAAATAGCCACCCACATAATTATTTGATCCTTGTTCAGAAAAAATATTTTATTTCAACCAAGAAAACTTATTTCCATCTCACTAGTCACGTGTCAACTTCCCATTCATACTCCTAGATTTCATTGGATGACTTTCAAAATTACATATTTCCCAAAAAAAACTCGTATACAAAATCCACAAACACCACACAACAGACACTGAAAAACACAAACAACGATATGGCACTCCTTAAACCCATAACCAAACTCAACCGTCTCTCAACCACCATAACAACAAACTCTTATTCGGTTACAACAACAACCACCACAACGACGACGACCTGAAAACGATGACGACGACGTTCGCTCGGTCAAACATCACGTCTCACCTAAAAACGACGATGTTCGCTCGGTCAAGAATCAACGCGGCAAAATCTGCGTCCTCTCCATCGACGGCGCCGGGATGTTTCGCCGGAAAAGCTCTAGCTTATCTCGAAAACAATATCCGGTGATCCTGTCCATCGACGGCGACGTGTTTGGGGATCTGAGAGAGATAGTGTGAGTGTATGTGTGTACAGTGTGTGTTTAGGGGGTTATGTATAAAGTAAGTAATGACTAAAATGCCCCTGGATATATTTGATTCTTTTTAATTTAAACCGTTGGATGGAAGAAGAATGGATGGATGAGATCTTGTTATTTGTTTTTTTAGATAAATCTTGTTTCGTATTGAACTTTCCTCAACCTCCATTAACTAAATAATTAGACCAAAATCCACACACATACACACGCACGTGACTTCAATAAAAGTATATGACCAGGCTAAAACCACTCCCAACTAATTCACACTATATATCAAAAAGCACACATATCAAAGTATGAAACACATATAGCATACTTGACACAAATAAACAGGCTTTTCGAGCTGCATATTTCTATACTAGTTTCGCAAGTCGATCTCGAAGCTAAAAACTACTCCTACTAATGAAAACTATACATCAAAAACACATATTAATACACAAATTAGGCCAAAAACTACACATAAACACATGTAAATTCAAATACAAAAGTATACGATAAGCATATTTTAATAGTCTATCCAATTTGTGCGACTCAGGCAAATATTTCGCGATCTCGATTATCAAAGCTAAAACAAACTAAACAACAGAAACACACATTAACATACAAATTCGGTCAAAAACACATACGATAACGCTCGCAACACTTATTTCGATACTTGTTTCGCAGGTGAATCTCGAAGCTAAAACTACTCCAAACTAACTCAGACTACACATCAAAGCACACATATTAATACATAAATTAGGTCAAAAACTACACATAAACACACATACTGCATATTCTAATAGTCTATTCAAGTTGAGCAACTCGTTAATATTAAGTGATCTCAATTCTCGCAGCTTAAACTACTCCTAACTAACTCAAACTACAGTTCAGAAAGACATATTAACATATAAATTAGGTCAAAAACACATACTAATAAACACATATGATAATGATCGCAACACATGTTTTGATACTCGTTTCGCGAGTGAATCTCGAAGCTAAAACTACTCCTGAATAACTCAAACTATACATCAAAAACAGACATCAATACACAAATTAGGTAAAAAACTACAGATAATCACTCGTATTTTAATAGCCTATCAAATTTGAGCAACACGTTAAAATTTGTTAACATTTTGCGATCTACGCTAAAACTACTCCTAAATAAGTCACACTACACATCAGAAACACATATTAAGATATAAATTAGGTCAAAAACACATAAATAAGTACAAACTAACTCAAAACTAAACATCATAAACAGATAAATTAGGTCAAAATACCTGATGATTTTACGAACATGTTCAGGAGGCATATCTTCTTTCTGAGTCGCAACGACACTAAATTTCCTCTTATCACCATATCGATTCGACTGCATCCGCTTCCTCGCTTTCTCCTCTAACCTCGCCGCCGTCGGTAACACCGTGTACGACGGTTGTGCCGCTGCCGGAGGTAGTATCGCTCCTCCGCCTGTCCCCGGCGGAACATTCATTCCGTTACCGTTATTGTTATACATTAATCGTCAAGGGATTGATGACGTAATCAAGTGTTTGGTGAAGGCTAGGGTTTTGGATCTGGTGTGAGTGAAGGTGTGTTCGGGGGTGGGATGCTTAGTATTACCCAAAAATTTTAGAGTTTGGTGAAGGGTTTGGAGTACTTGTGTTGAGTGTTGACCGACTATTTATATACGAGTACTTTTTAATTTTCAAATATATTTACCTTTTCTCCAATGTTTTAAAAACGGTTCTACCGGTGTCCCGCAGGTTTTAAACCCCGGTTTTTAAAGGTCCCGTTCACTGTTTCGAACCGGCCGGTTTTGGCTGGTTTTTTCGATTTGACCGGTTTTAATTTTTTTTTTTTCTTTTTTTATTAAACGGTTCGGCCGGTTCGACCGGTGCCGAATGATTGACCGGTTCGATTAAAATTTCGGTTTTTAAAACATTGCTTTTCTCACTTGATCAATTAAAGGCTTTAGACGATTTAGTTTTTTGGGTGACGCGACAACCTATTTGAGGTTGTTGTCTAAATTGTCTAAACAACAACCTTAGTTATATGACGGTTTATTTAATCATATGAGTCACTTTATTTTGCATACTCAAAAATCAAAAACATATCAAGGGACAAATCTAAATCATTCATTTTATTTGATTAAAAAGACAATATTTAAGAATAATAAAAACATGGAGGACCAAAAATGTAAATTCACTCAAAACTAACCCCAACCACTCCCTCATTATCAGTAGAGGTATCAAATCTTGCCAAAATTGTAATTAATGGACTTTTTTTTTGCTGTTTTTATACGTTTGAACGATTTTTTTACGTTTTTTTACTGTTTTCGTCTGTTTTTATAAGATTTCGTCAGTTTTCTTACGTTTTTATACATTTTCGGCCGTTTTCATACGTTTTCGTCGGTTTGCATACGTTATCGTCTGTTTTCAGACGTTTTCGTCCGTTTTTATACGTTTTCATCCGTTTTCAGACATTTTTGTCCATTTTCATCCGTTTTTTTTACATTTTCGTCTGTTTTTATACGTTCTCGTCCGTTTTCAGACGTTTTCTTCCGTTTTTATACGTTTTTGTCCGTTTTTAGACGTTTTTGTCCATTTTCATACGTTTATATACGTTTTCGTCCGTTGTCAGACGTTTCGTCTGTTTTCATACGTTTTCGTCCGTTTTTATACGTTTTCGTCCGTTTTTAGACGTTTTCATACTTTTATATACGTTTTTGTCCGTTTTTTACGTTTTCGTCCATTTTTAGACGTTTTCGTCCGCTTTTATACGTTTTCGTTCGTTTTTATACGTTTTCGTCCGTTTTCAGCCATTTTTATACGTTTTTGTCTGTTTTCAGACGTTTTCGGCAGTTTTTATACGTTTTATTTATCTCGTGTGATATAACACTGTAAGGAAGATGAAGAGTATTTAAATTGTCGTTCTTAGTTACTTAAGAGTAATATCTCATGTGATAAAGCAATGTAATATGACACTAATTCTGTTATTCTACATATGAGTAATATCACAGGTGATAAAGCAATAAAATATAACACTGATTCTGGTATTCTACATATGAGTAATATCACATGTGATAAAATAATAAAATGACCAAAAGTAGACATCATTTATGTCTGGTTATATATATATATATATATATATATATATATATATATATTATATATATATATATATATATATATATTATATATATATATATATATATATATATATATATATATATAAGTCTGCTTCATTGTATACAACAGTTAACATGCACTTTTTCTAGTTACTTCCATAATCCTTGTCTTTCTTCGTTCTTCCACAAAATGCTTCATCACTTCCTCATTCGGATGATCAGTTGCAAAAAGCGGCCCAGTCAAAAATTGCAGTTGTGGTTGAAGAAAGCACAACATATGCATAAAATAAACTGAAGAAGCTCAAACACCTATGATATCATGTGTGATATCACCGGTGATAGCACCTTTCATATCACCGGTGATAGCATCTGTCATATCACAGGTTCCTCCAAAACCCCTATACCAAAAACCCTAACCACTAGGTATAATATCACAACTGATATATACCTAGACCCTAAACCCCTTACCACTAGGTACAATTCAATAAATAGAAGAAAGCCGACACACTTGTGATATCACTTGTGATATCACTTGTGATATCAAAGGTTCCTCCTGATGCGTGTCGCGTGTCGTTGCGGTTTAGCAGTTTTAATGCCTACTCAAGTTTTAAATTTATATTTAGCCGACTTATCAATAACACACACACACTTAACGAGCAGTGTACCCGGTCAGTATGAATATAATGGTAAGTAGAGTGTCGATCACTAAGAGTGGAACGTATTATCTCGTTATTCTAATCAGTATTTTAATATATTAAGTTAGCTATACAACCTATTCTAACGCAAGGGGGTTCAGCCTGAGAGACTGGCACGATTTGGTTGCAATTAAATAATAAACTAAACCAATAGGCACGAATCAGCAAGTAGCACACACGTACACAGATAAATACTCGAGACAATAAGAGGGCTATCCTTATGATAAGTAGTTTGTCACTTGTTTTATTGCTAGTGTTATATGAAGTGTATAGTTCGATGCAACGCACCGAGATTAAGTCCTTTCTCGTTGGTTCTAATCTTATCGGCGAGTAAACCCTTAATGATTACTTATGACTATCCCGTTTATCTTTCTCCTACTTTTCTACAGACCATAGAATACATAGGCGATCTAATAAACAGGCGAGGGCAGAGGCATGGCGACCCGATCAACGCTCAGCTAGACACAGAGGTTATCAATGCACTAATAAAAGTCACCAATGACATCAACATATAAACTTTAATTAATGAGAAAGCAGTTTTAAGGGAGTGCAATCTTTCCGTTGTCACATTACACAAGCCACCAATCTTGATGAATTAAAGTTTACTAACACAATAAAACAAAACTACTTAATGAATTAAACACATGCAGCACCTTCTTACAGCTCTTGTATCTTTGATTTGGGTGTGTCTTATGCTGCTGCCTTGACTGAATTCGTCCTAGGTTTCTGGTCTTCGGTCTTCGTATATAATATGTGTCCCGCGAAATTCGTCTGGCCTTGGGGTATTTATAGTTTCTGTCTGAGGGTAGGATGCGGCGCATCTAGTAAGTAGATGCGGCGCATTGACTTAACTTCGCGTGGGGTCCAAGATTATAATATTCAGGAATATTCGTACACCGCCAGAAGATGCGGCGTATCTTTATCTTTGGATGCGGCGCATGTCCTCTTGTATCTTGGATCGTATCTGGTGAGTTCTTGATAGCGATGCGGCGCATGTCATAAGTGAGATGCGGCGCATCTGGAGCAGAATAGTCTTGATCTTGTACATTTCGGTAGACTCTTAACTTCTTGCATGTTTTGCTCCATAATTAGTCCAAAATCGCCAAGTTTCACCAAATGCTTGTTTTCAACTGAGAATTACAAAAGTAAACGATTAAGTATCAATCCTCATACATAATATAGTAAAACAAGTCAAATTATTAGGATAAATGATAGTAATAAAATGTACTTATTTGAGTTCATAAAATGTACTTATTTGATAAAAGTAGCAAACATGTACTAAAGTGATAATAGCACATATGTAACCATGCAAATATAGCTCTAGGAAATATAATAGCTCATCTTTAAGTAGTGTAAAGTTATAAAAATTAGTTTGATAGCTTACCTAGAGTGATTAGTGGGAGGAGAAGATGAAACACTTGTTTAACCCAAGACAAGTAAACCTTAGAATTAATCTTATGAAAATGTATCCTAAAGGATATTAGGATTTATTTTTATATTTAAGCATGTATTCGTTTTTGTCATAATCACACAACTAAACACTTAACGAATTAGAAGTAGAATAAAATATTTTGATAAAAGCAAATCTAATCGTTTAACTGTCCAGTCGCGACGAATATTCTATCATAAGCTTGGCAAGTATACACATCTCCTCCACTAAAGCAAAGGAATAACAAGTCTAAAGCGGTAAAAAGGGTTTTTAGGCTTAAGGGTTAATTATTCTTAATCACTATCGATCTCAAATTCCAGAAAAGGCGAAAAAATCACAAATACATGATCGAATCCACGAACACGATACTTGCAATTGCTCAAATCCTTAACTCGAATAGGTCAAAGATAGGTCCAAACTTCACCAATAATAATATATCAAAAAGGGCGACAAAATCATAAATACATAGCCGAATCCACGACTACGATACTTAAGATTGCTCAAATCCCTAATCTCAATAAATCAAAGGTTTCGTTGGATAAAGAATAATACAGGGTATGGATAATATTTGGGATATAAATTGGTGTAAAATAAAAATAAACAAAACAAATAAATTAAAATCCTAAGTGTGGTTAATCACTATCCCAACCATCCCATGAATAAGACTCATATCATTGAATAACTCACGCTTTAACACTTGAAACACACGCTTTAGGTAGACACGAATTATACTCAACAAGATCTTAATCAAAGAATAAACCTTAGTTGACGTTCCCATAACTGCCAACTCCCATTCAATCCATAGATATAATATACAACAACTAGTGGTGATATCGACCACTTACATAACTTTACATCGCTGGTTAAAACAAACATCCAACTTTCTTCTTTTTTTCTTTTTTCTTTTCTCATTTTTTTTGTTTTTTTTTTTTTTTTTTTTTTTTTTTTAATAATAACATAAACATAGATGTGTAAAATTTCACCACATCACCAAAACAATAATTCTGGATAATTTTTCCATACTTTTCATGACTTCAGAAATAACGGTAATAGTGAAAGTAGTAAACACACAAAAAATAAACTCAAAGATATACAATATTTACTTTCACTCCAATTGCATTGTGCAATTTCCCGACCTAACCATAGATAATGAATTACGCACGCGAACACAGGTAATGTAAGGAAACACACTTTGCCTATAGCAATTAACCAACCACGGATTTTAATCTATAGGGTAGGCTAAGGTTTAAGGTGTAACGAAACATTTTAAACATAGGTGTAAGAAACGAAAGGAATGGCTCTGAGTGTTTTTCTAGGGGTATCTTACTCTAAAAATGAGAGTAACAAAAGGGTTTATACGGGGGTTAACTAACCAGTGTAGTTAGCTAATAACACATAACATATAAGGCTATTTGGGTGTAATCCTAGAAATTTTACCAATTTAGACAAGTCATTCCAATTATAAAAATAATACTTATTATGGTGGTCTCGAATAGTATACAAGCCAAGTTCTAAAGTTTACAAGTCACCGGCACACTCATAGATTTGTGAGTTTTAAAAAATCACAATTTTTGAAAATAACATCATGTATGCAGCTATGCAACTTAGACTTTAAACAAAAACATGCTAAAAAAATTTAAATTTTGATATATTAAGCACATTTTAAGCATATTTTGAAAAGTTTAGGACAAGTAAGTGTTAAGTGTTCTAATTCTCCAATCCCCCCACTTAAGTTAAACAACGTCCTCGTTGTTTGTATCGAAGGTTAAAAACTGGAAAATAAAAGAATTAGAACAGAAAAACTCCCCTGAGATTTGCTCGGTATGATCCTCCATTAGTATTAGAGCAAAAATCATCTTTCTTGTGGATTAGAACGTTTAAGCTTCATATTCGATGTATCCACAGGAAATGCAGGAATCTATAATACCACCAAGGCTTCAAAACACACCTAAGATAAGAAAGGTTCAACTTGCATAATACATTAGTAGTTAGGTAAAATAAAACATAAAAATTAAAGATGAAAATCATCAGGTCAGTCGATGCGCCGTATCTTATGGAAGAAGATACGCCGTATCGAGCCTGGAATAAATACGGATCAGAATAGAAGATGCGCCGCATCCTTAACCAGGGATGCGCCGCATTAAAATAAACTGATAAAAAGTTTTAAAGTCGAAAATAAAAAATGCAGAAAAATAAATAAAGTAAGATATGACCATTGCAGGAGATGCGTCGCATCTCAGGATTGAGATGCGCCGTATCCTCTGCGGCCTGAAACAAAAATAAAACGAAATAAAGGATAGGATGCGTCACATCTGTTTACCAGATGTGGCGTATGTGGTTACCAAACAGACTGATAACAGTCTGCTGTAAAATGACTCGTTCCACGGTTTGATCTCTCACGTCCTCTCGTACTCTCATGCTGAACTTAATGTCAGTCTTCATCAAATATAACAAGAAACATAAACTGAAACATTAAATATATACACGAGAATAGTGATCAGTACAATCCAAAAAATAATAATAATATGTGGAACAATGTCAGTAAAATCAAGAGAGTAAGATCATGGGTGAGTGAGGTCGTCTGGATGGGTCCCGGAAGTGCTGGCTCCATCAGTCCTAGGGCGGACTCTGCGAACATATGCACGTGTCACTCCCGCAACATGAGTACCATCTGAACGGGTGTGGGTAATACCCTGCTGCTCCAAAAGTCTGCTCACACTCATAACCAGCCACTCTGAGTCCCTCCTCATACCATCAACAATGCCTCTCAAGGCTCTCAACTCCCCCTCGACTGCCTCGACTCTCTGACCCATGGTGCGTACAGGGACTGGTGGGGGTACTGGTGCCTGCGGCTCCTCCTGATGGGCTGGAGCAGCAGCCGGAGGTCCCTGAGGGCCTCCCTGCTCCGCCTCTGGTCCTGCAGCTCTGGCGGGCCCTAATGCTACCCAAACGTACTCTCCCATAGCCAGCTGGCATATCCCAAGCCTAACCAAGTAATCCCTGTCAATAACCGGGAGATGGGTCACTACAACCTCCAGCCCCGCTGGGATCTCCGCTCCAATGACTCCAAAATGGCGGGCCAGCCGAGAAACAAAATGCCCGCCAGTCATATGGCTCCTCCGATCTCTCCCTGCAGCTGATCGGTGGAGGTAGTGTGCCAAAAAGTGGGGGATGTTCACCGACAACCCCTCATCCATGCTCCTAAGGAGGAAGAGGTCCAGAGTGGTCACCTTCTCAGGTGACTGACCCCTCCCAGCAATGGTAAGTGCAATCAGCCTGTGGCACAGCCTCCTCATCGGCTCCCTGATCAAAGTGTATGAGGGGGTGGAAGTAGTGATATCACCCCCGAAGAAATCCTGTCCCAGTAATCACTGAATAACCCTCTGTCAGGGACCGCTCTCAAACTATCATCCCAATATCGGGTAAACCCGTCTGACTCAAGCTCCTCAGCTGTATGCAAACCCATGGCCAAAGTGAACTGTCTCATCGACATCTGCCTCGACACCCCACCCAGTCTAAACACAAGGGTGTCGGCAATATCCAAACCCGTATCCGTCTCTCTGTAGTAAAATGTACTAAAGAACTCCAACATAAGCTCCCTGATAAGAGGCTCATCGATCCTGAACAATCTCTCCCAAGCACTAGATCTGAACACCACCTCCTCATCATCTCCAGCAACTACCATCTCCATCCTATGCTTAAACTCTCTAGCAGCATGTCCTGCCCCAATCAATCCTACGTCAGCAAAATCCAAAACCTGTACCCTGAATATCCTCCTAAAGTAAATCGACTCAAGTTTCCGTAAGTAATCCTCCAAAGTGCCAGGGGTTAGACCCATATCCTCGAATCGTAACCACTGGTGTCTCTGTGCTACTTC
Source organism: Artemisia tridentata subsp. tridentata (assembly GCA_021014915.2). Taxonomy (NCBI): domain Eukaryota; kingdom Viridiplantae; phylum Streptophyta; class Magnoliopsida; order Asterales; family Asteraceae; genus Artemisia; species Artemisia tridentata. The sequence continues at coordinate 173,013,536 of CP139507.1, forward strand.
TGGTAGTGCCATCTGAAATAAAATTTTAAAGTTAGTAAACAGTCTGCAAGATAGGTAGATACGGCGCATCTGATTTAATCAGTGCGGCGTATCTGCATGAAATATAAGAGATGCGGAGTAAGAGATGAGATACGGCGTATGGAGATGCGTCGTATCTAGATTAATCAATACGGCGTATCTAAAATTTTATTAATTTGGAAATAGGTCGTTACGCCGCATCAATCAACCTAGATGCACCGCATCTAAAAGCATATCAGTATAAACAAAGGGGACCAGGCAGGCTTTACAAGAATCCGTATCCGTGACGTAAACTACCACTAAATATCACAGTATCATATACTCCGTATATCAGTTCTAATAGCTCATTGCATTTTACTAATCCACCTTCCCGCTAAATATTCAAAATCGAATTCATTTTCCCAAATTTTCGTTCAAATCAAACTAGGCCAGAAATTCGATTATTTACGCAAGTTAAATACGGGGAAGATCATCTAATACAAGTCCTAATCATATCTCTATATCATTTAAGCACAAATCGAATTAATCATATAAACCCTAATTTTCGTATTAACCAAGATTAAATCGAAATAGAATAATTACCTTAATTTTATGATTAGGAGAAAGATTTTAGATCCGGCGCATTCCCGTCGTATTTATAGGGCAAAAAGATGCGCCGTATTGGAAAATTGGATGCGCCGTATCTATTTAATTTCGTTGACTAGTCAATGAGTCCTAGATGGTCAGAGATACGGGCTTTGGATATTTAGATCCGCCGTATCGCTATGTTAGTGAACGAAATTTAAATAAGGAACGTACCTTGGCCTCCGCAACACGATTCTTTATACATCTAATTGGGGTAAAACGGTCATACCATATGATGTAATTTAATTCAAAATAAGAGCAATAGGCATAAACGTTTTATTAATGATTGTAATCTTATTGTTTAATGGATAAGGATTTATTCCGAGGTTAGGAACAAATATCGTTTTAAAGCGTACAAAATTAAGATTACAATTTAAATCAGATGTATAATATGGATAATAAAATCGAGATTATATTGTAGAGAACTTCCCTTTGGGCTGGTTGAATAATCGAAGAGGTTACGTTTTGATCACTCCAGCTGGCTTCTCTGGGTTTGGTTCAGAATGTAGTCCATCATGGTGATGCTTAAATCATCTTTTATCCTGAAAATAAACAACTTGCACACGAGAGTAGCGGACCGATCAAAGTAAATATCAAAAATCAACTATATTTATCAAATTATATTCGTCGTATTAACAAAAGTTAATGCGCCGTATTTTCGTTACGTTTCAAAATATAAGACTTTTGATTCAGAAGATACGCCGTATCGATAGAGATCGATGCGCCGTATCTGTTTAATAATTCGAAAACTGTTTTTAATTAAAATAATAGATACGCCGTATCTGCTAAAGCAGATGCGTCGTATGGCTTTAACGTTTACTAATCGTTTAGAAAAAAATTTCTTATTAAAAATAGATACGCCGTATCTTGGGAAAGATGCGTCGTATCGAATTAATTAAACGCGTTGTATTTTATAAAAATTGAACGCAATACGCCGTATCTGAGAAATCAGATGCGCCGTATCGTTCGATTTAGCTCAGTACAACGATAGCAGAACAAAAAATACGAAAAATAAAAACAAATAAAACACACGAAAATAAACACAAACAAAAGCAAACAAATAACACACAAAAACAGAAAATATGCAAAATAGTACAATGAATGCAAATTAATCTAATACACAACAAAATTAGCGATTAGATCAAAAAATTAAAACCTAATTAAAATACTAATCAAATTAACAGATAATAACAATTCACTCCCCGGCAGCGGCGCCAAAAACTTGATGCGTGTCACGTGTCGTTGCGGTTTAGCAGTTTTAATGCCTACTCAAGTTTTAAATTTATATTTAGCCGACTTATCAATAACACACACACACTTAACGAGCAGTGTACCCGGTCAGTATGAATATAATGGTAAGTAGAGTGTCGATCACTAAGAGTGGAACGTATTATCTCGTTATTCTAATCAGTATTTTAATATATTAAGTTAGCTATACAACCTATTCTAACGCAAGGGGGTTCAGCCTGAGAGACTGCACGATTTGGTTGCAATTAAATAATAAACTAAACCAATAGGCACGAATCAGCAAGTAGCACACACGTACACAGATAAATACTCGAGACAATAAGAGGCTGTCCTTATGATAAGTAGTTTGTCACTTGTTTTATTGCTAGTGTTATATGAAGTGTATAGTTCGATGCAACGCACCGAGATTAAGTCCTTTCTCGTTGGTTCTAATCTTATCGGCGAGTAAACCCTTAATGATTACTTATGACTATCCCGTTTATCTTTCTCCTACTTTTCTACAGACCATAGAATACATAGGCGATCTAATAAACAGGCGAGGGCAGAGGCATGGCGACCCGATCAACGCTCAGCTAGACACAGAGGTTATCAATGCACTAATAAAAGTCACCAATGACATCAACATATAAACTTTAATTAATGAGAAAGCAGTTTTAAGGGAGTGCAATCTTTCCGTTGTCACATTACACAAGCCACCAATCTTGATGAATTAAAGTTTACTAACACAATAAAACAAAACTACTTAATGAATTAAACACATGCAGCACCTTCTTACAGCTCTTGTATCTTTGATTTGGGTGTGTCTTGTGCTGCTGCCTTGACTGAATTCGTCCTAGGTTTCTGGTCTTCGGTCTTCGTATATAATATGTGTCCCGCGAAATTCGTCTGGCCTTGGGGTATTTATAGTTTCTGTCTGAGGGTAGGATGCGGCGCATCTAGTAAGTAGATGCGGCGCATTGACTTAACTTCGCGTGGGGTCCAAGATTATAATATTCAGGAATATTCGTACACCGCCAGAAGATGCGGCGTATCTTTATCTTTGGATGCGGCGCATGTCCTCTTGTATCTTGGATCGTATCTGGTGAGATCTTGATAGCGATGCGGCGCATGTCATAAGTGAGATGCGGCGCAACTGGAGCAGAATAGTCTTGATCTTGTACATTTCGGTAGACTCTTAACTTCTTGCATGTTTTTCTCCATAATTAGTCCAAAATCGGCAAGTTTCACCAAATGCTTGTTTTCAACTGAGAATTACAAAAGTAAACGATTAAGTATCAATCCTCATACATAATATAGTAAAACAAGTCAAATTATTAGGATAAATGATAGTAATAAAATGTACTTATTTGAGTTCATCACCTCCAAATGCTTAACAACATGAGAATGAGATACACTTCAAAGATCCTTCTCATGAAATGAATGACCAAACACTTTTTAAACATCTTTACAAACAAACTGAAGAAGCTCAAACACCTGTGATATTACACATGATATCACATGTTCCTCCATCAATACCACTGATTCAACCAAAAAAAAAAAAAAAACTATCATCACTTGTGATATTTCAAAAACATAGTTAATGGTTTAATCAGCAAACTAAAGAAGCTATGGTTGAAGAAAGCACAACATCTTTATAAACAAACTGAAGAAGCTCAAGCACCTGTGATATCACATGTGATATCACCTATGATATCACATGTTCCTCCATCACTACCACTGATTCAACAAAAAAAAGAAGCACTATTATCACTTGTGATATTTCAAAAACATAGTTAATGTTTTTTTAGTTGTTGTGATATCCTATTTAATGTGTGTTTTATCACCGTATTTTACAGCTTCTAATAGTGTGAAATCCATTAATGTGCCTTAATATGTGTTTGATGTTATGTTTGAATTTATGTTTTTACAACTGGTACTAAAATCTTTTGGTTGGTAATATAAAATGCTAATGATAATAGTCTATGTTCTCTACATAAAGGTGTTATCAATTGGAATACCCAACTAAGAATGTGAATTATCAGAAAAGATAATCAACTTCATATAAAATCTTAATGATTATGGTTTTGGTTCTCTACATACATGTGTTATCAATTGTGATACTAAACTAAGAATATGAAATATACATTCTTACCAAATGTGATAATGAATTTAGTATTTTACCAAGTGTATATGAAAGAAATAATAAACATCACTTGTCATATTTTATCGCCGGCTCAGCCGTCGGCTTCGACATCGCCTTTTTATTCATTTTGATATTTGTACGTGACACTTATTTATCTCTTGTGATATAACACTGTAAGGAAGATGAAGAGTATCTAAATTGTCGTTCTTAGTTACTTAAGAGTAATATCTCATGTGATAAAGCAATATAATATGACACTAATTATGTTATTCTAAATATGAGTAATATCACATGTGATAAAACAATATCACTAATTCGAGTATTCTACATATGAGTAATATCACAGGTAATAAAGCAATAAAATGACCAAAAGTGTACATCATTCATGTCTGGTTATATATATTCAAATAAGTCAAAAGTTTGCATTATTGTGTACAACAGTTAACAACTCAAAAACATCTAAGTGTGCATCATCCTGTAAGTTACATCCTATATTCCATACCTAGCTTACATTAATCTAAACATGTACTGTATTTTATTTATTTCCTTAAACATTAATTGAAATGTCTTTTATACTACTTATTTACTACTCCTTCCGTCTCAAAATTATTGTCATGAGAGAGAAATCACAAAGTTTTATAAAAATGGGACCACTATAAATCTCAACCACTCAAATAGAATATTCCCCCACTAAATTCTCTAGTTTTTACTTAAAAGGGAAAGTGGACAATTATTTCGAGACATCCGAAAAAGGAAATATGGACTATTATTTTAAGACGGAGGGAGTATTATTTAGTAAAAAACACGAAGTACTTTCGGTTTCGCATGGTTTTTATTAAGCAATTCACAAATCTCCTAGGAGGTTTCAGGTCAAAGTAAAATCGATTCACAAATCTCAATATAACCTATTAGGATAAAACTTCTAACAAACTTTTAACGAACGGTGATTTTAATATCAAGAACATCAAAAAAATCAAAAACATAAAGTGCCCAGAAAAATCTGAAAAAATAAAAAAAAAATGAAAGAAGATAGCAATAGTAAGGATCGCTCTCAAATGAAAGAAGATTGCATATAACACCTCAAGATCACAAGATACTCGACAAAAGAAAAAATAATACGCACACAATATATACCCTCGAACCACCTTTATTAATAACCAATAAAAGCTTAAATCGAGACAAAAAGAATGAATTAACTAAAATATCCACTCGCCTATATTTATAGAGATGATGGGGTAAAATTCTTATAAAAATTGAATTTCATAGTTTCTTTGGTTACATTGCACACCAAACAATCATAGTTTAAGTGTAACCCTAACTCTATTTAACTAAATGCAATTTAAATCCCTATACACATACTAATTACACTTTAACCCACTAATAATTGCTACTATATCATAACAATTTCCCCTTTAGTAGTGATTCTTAGTTTATACAGATACTCAACATCTTCATCCAATTTTTGAACCTCGAACCAGTGACCACCTTGTTAACCAACCATTGTACCTTAGTAATATCAAAGTTAGTTTCCTTAGACCTACTTCATCTTCTTCCTTTCAACAACATTACCCTTTACACCATCTTGACCAGATACTCTCGTTTCCATAATGTTTGCCTCCGCACCAAGGTATACCTGCTCATTTATCACAAAATTCGTGTTTGTCTTTCCTTCAAGTCGTTTAACCTCCAACTTCTTTTGAGCCATTGCAGCATCATCGTTACTATCATGAATTACCCTAGCTTCACGATTTGCCTAAACTCCCTGCTATTCCATCTCAAACCAAACATGCTTTTGAACATGTACTCCATAGACTCCTGTTTTGACACCAGGACCAAGTTGCATGTACCCAAATTGTTTAAAACCTTCATTATTTTGTGCCCCAAACCCATCGAGTTTTTTGATGTTAAACTTAGTCACTGTAATAGCCATTCCTATGGACGCATGTTATGTCTCTTGTTCGTGAACTAGGTATTTTGTAAATTGATTGCTTTCTAGCTCCTTGTTAGAAAGTAGCCTTATTTGAAGTTTAATACAAATAGCCGTTTCAAAAAAAAACTAATTTAACACTTTAGTAACCCTAAATACACAACTTTTTCAACAAGCCTCACACGTCGTGTGCTAAACCAACTTTCTTGGAATACTGATTTACTTGCCTTTAAAAACCCCCTAAAGATTTGATATTTTCACCTAAAATCTGCAAAACGCATTCACTTTCCTAGAATCCTCATGAAACAGCTAAACCTTTGTCTTCCAATTTATCACCAAGACTTGATCTTCAGGAAACCGGCGGGAGCCTTCAAACCCGATCTATCAAGGCCCCCAAAACCAACAAACGCTATAAGCTTCTTAACCTTCAAGATTCATTATCACCAAGGAACTCTAAATCGTTAATCTTTTGAATCCTTTAAACCCTTTAGTCAATATTCTTTGTAACCGAAATCTTGATCTCCAAGTAAACCCTTGGAATTGACTTTTTTGCACCTTAAGAAACCCTTGAGAAAACTAAAACTTGCAACCCAAGTTTCCCTTTGATAGACCTAATCTTCAGAGACACCGTATATCAACACAACGATAATCAAACAATAACCCAAAAAAAACGAAAACTAAATCTTTCCAGCCAACTTCGACAGGTTGTATCACCCTATTGGATGCTTCTATGCAAGATTTCTCCTGTGAGAACTAGATCTATGTGTCTTAAATGTACAGTTTGAACTTCGTAGAAATCCAACGGTTGACGTACTCGCTGTGTCAATTTTACTACAGCTGCGCAAAAACCGACGGACCAAACACGATTTATTCTTTTTTCTTGTTTTGGCTCTCCTTTCGTTGTGTAGTTCCTTCTTCTCGAACAACGCTTTGTAGTAGTTGTTGAATAAAACCTCTAACAAACCTAAAAGCTTAGCGCAATATTTATCAAAGAGTTCACAAGAAAAGCAGACACCTCAATTTCATATTTTAATTGACAAAAGAAAGAAACAATGATCTATATATAATAGGTTTATGCATGCATGTGCCGCAACATGAGCACGCGCCCGATTTAAATTTTGATTAGCAACACTAATCAAGACGCGGAATAATTAATCGAATGCAAAACCCCAAATAAACAAAAAATTTATCGTTAAAATGAAATCAATGATTAGGAAATTGTTCTTGAAATTTTCGGACCATATAAAAATTAGAAGCACATAATTTTTAATCTAGTAAACATGTATTTAACATCCCTCATAATTTAAATACAACCAAAATTACATAACAAGTAATTTTCGGTTCATGTTCATGTTAACAAATTCATCATAGTTTATAATCAAACATAAACATACAATAATTATTAACACTATAATCATAAAGAATACTTGCATTGTTTTCGGATGAACACGAACCGGATTGATCCCCCAGGCCCTAATCCTATATGATCAATCTAGAGAACACTATGATCAAACACAAATGAATCAAAGTGACATTCACCCATAACACTCTTGATGATGTATCCATACCACTATACCAGCACATTATGCGAGATCTAAGGTTGATAATCAATACCACAATATGTATAATCGATTAGCCAATAACTAAGGATTATTACAAGAACAAAAGCATGGAGAATCAAGGGTTTTTAGACCCCTAAAACCCACGACCAAAATGTGAGAGGGGGAGGGAGATTCTTTTTGTTTGTGTTGTGTTTAACTTGTAAAGAAAAATGACATATAGTCCTTAAATAAAGAGCTGGTCATTATTTCTTCCATAAATAGATTTAAATCACATTTAAACCAAATTTAATTTGAAAACTAAATGAAAAGGTTTTCCCTCCCATTTCATTTCAAACAAAACCGGCCCCTATGTGGCTTGCTTTGCAAGTCACGGCCTTTCCCGTTACTTGTCGATTAATTAAACGTTTTAAGTAAATTTTATGAACTCGTAACTTCCTATACCATATAGTAATATTATGTATAGTACATATACATATATAGGATCTCTATTTAGTGTTAGTGTGTGATCTCATAGGCCAATGAATTTAACTACCCGTATTAGTTATTTGTTTTCCCGTTCACACAAATCCGACAATATACCGTCAAACCTCATTTATTTATAACCAATAAAAGCTTGCATCGATACAAGAAGAATGAATTAACTAGCATTTCTCTCAACTCTATTTATAGAATTTGGTAAAACCGAGGTCGTCCCAAGAGCTATGAAGCGGATTCTAACTTAAGTCTTAATTGTCACTAAAAAGGGGTTTTCAATTGAATTGTGTTAATCTAATTAAAACAACGAAAATGAATTTGGAATTAAATCAATGAGAGAAAGATGTGCTAGCCTAGTTACTAATATTATCATGCCATAATCTAGTTTTCCTGAAATCTATTCTCATCACCAACACGGGCCATAACGCGTTCACCACTCCTCACCAGACTCTTCACTTAAATAATGTTCTCATTACTCCTAACACCGTTAAAAACCTTATATATATATTCATCAATTTGTACTTGATAATAAATGTACCATTGAGTTTGACGAGTTCGGTTTCTCTGTGAAGGACGACTGGACCCGCCAAATCCTCCTCAGATGTGATAGCACCGGGGATCTCTATCCTGTCACTGCCCCGACGCTTCCTCAAGCCTTTCTTGTCAGTCAAGACACGTGGAATCAACGACTTGAACATCCAGGAAGTGACGTGTTACGTTCCTTGGTTTCCAGTAATTTCATTTTTTGTAATAAGACTAAGCCTTTCGTGCTATGTCATGCTTGTCAGCTTGGCAAGCACGTGATGCTTCCTTTTTCACTTTCTGAAACTATTGTTACATCACCTTTTGATATTATTCATTATGATTTGTGGACTTCTTCACTCTCGAGTATTAATGGCATTAAATACCATGTTTTGTTTTTAGATCATTTTTTACACTATATGGGTGTATCCTCATACGAGTATTCAAGTCTAGATACCATGTTGTTTAGATATATTACATCTTATGGTGATATCCTTAAGTAACAATTAATGTGTATAAATTATCATTGCAATGAGAACCTAAGGATAAAATAATAATAATAATAATAAATAATAATAATAATAATAATAATAATAATAATAATAATAATATATAATAAATAAATAAATAATAAAAATTAAAAAAAAAAAAAAAAAAAAAAAAAAAAAAAAAAAATCCTTGCAATGTGATCATGGAGGTGTATTTGACAACCATGCCCTACACTAATTATTTGCTTCTAATGGCATTACCATTTGTTTCTCCTGTCCGAGAACATCTCAACAAAATGGTAAGTCCGAGCGAATGATATGTACCATAAACAACCTTATACGAACCCTTTTATTTCAAGCACACCTACCACCCACATTTTTGGTTGAAGCCCTTCACATGGCGGCCTACCTTTTGAATATCTTGCCTTCCACCGCCATAAACAATGAAATTCCTCACACTCGCCTTTACAAGACTACGCCCAACTATACGGACCTTCGTGTCTTTGGGTTTTTTTAGTCGCTGATCGGACCAGTAGCTACTCAATTTCCTGGTTGAACCGGCCGGTCCGTCCAGTTTTCCAAACGATGGTGTGTCATTAGCTTGTTTGCACATAAATAGAGTGAGTTTTTGTTTGTTTTATCAGTTTGTACAATAAGTATAATGGCATGTATTTTTTCATTGAGAGTTTTAAAAATTATATTAATTGAATAAGTGTTCTAAAAATGACATTAACTGAAAAGTCAATGGACGAATATATTGGTAAATTGTGCTTAATTGGTTTATAACATGTGTTTTATTTGTTGTAATGCTTGAATTTTGAAGTATTCAATGTCTTAGTCAATTAAAAGAAAAAAGAAAAAAAAAGAAGGTTCCTCCATTATAAGATACTACTATGATTTGTCATTACCTTAAAACTTAAATCATTTTTTGCTAAAAGTATCCCCACACCTTCAGTTTACCAACAACCCATCCACGTATGTTTTGAATAATCTCTCCACATTTATGAATAGGCAAAAGTACTTTGCACATAAATAGAGTCAGTTTTTGTTTGTTTTATCAGTTTGTACAATAAGTATAATGGCATGTATTTTTTCATTGAGAGTTTTAAAAATTATATTAATTGAATAAGTGTTCTAAAAATGACATTAACTGAAAAGTCAATGGACGAATATATTGGTAAATTGTGCTTAATTGGTTTATAACATGTGTTTTATTTGTTGTAATGCTTGAATTTTGAAGTATTCAATGTCTTAGTCAATTAAAAGAAAAAAGAAAAAAAAAAGAAGGTTGCTCCATTATAAGATACTACTATGATTTGTCATTACCTTAAAACTTAAATCATTTTTTGCTAAAAGTATCCCCACACCTTCAGTTTACCAACAACCCATCCAAGTATGTTTTGAATAATCTCTCCACATTTATGAATAGGCAAAAGTACTTTTGTTAATGCCTCGACTAATTCCAGATGACATATTTCAGACCGTCTATCGTGCATTGATGCGGAAACACCGAGTAGGTCGCTATGTCAACATACCAGAATATATGTGTATTATTTACTTGAATTCCATTTAAATTGAAAGAAAAAAATGTGACTAGAGAGTTTAAAAGAGTATGTGAGTTTCCATCTAACTATGTAATAATATAAGTTATCAAATAGGCTAATGCATTGATTTAGGGGCATTTGTGTTTCTACCAAAGCTCAAAATAATAACTCAATTCTAAAAGATGGTCGTGCAACTTAATCTTAAAGGTGTGTTGAGCAATGTCTCGATCTTAATATTGTTGGGCAAATTCAGGCCCAATGATCTTCGACTAAGATTTAAATGAAAATAACCTAAGTGTAAAACAAGTGTATAAATGTAAGAAAACATTATTTTTATAAAATAACCTAAGTATAGATACAATGTGCTATTAAGCGTATGATTTTCATAAATCACAACTTAAAAAGTGTTCTAATATTGCGTTGCATCGATATTTACTAGAAATTTTGCTGAAAAAGTAATCCATCCCTTTGAAAACTTATTTGAACAGTAAGAAAAATATTATTTTCAACCTAAGCCCTGTATAAAGGTTAACCCAAAAAATGGAACAAAAACGTATTGATTGAATTTGACCAAACCGATCGGTTATGAATTTATAAAAATGGAACATTACAGTTCGGTTTTTGTTTTGACGAAAAACTGATCAAATCCAAACTACGCTCCGTCGGTGTAAATAGCATACGTGATTACTGAATCTAACACTTTTTAAAAAGCATATACTTTAAATTTGTGAATAACAATTGGAAGGGTTATATTTGAAGTTACAAAACCAAAATGATAACACAGACCAACCAATGGATCCTAAAGTGTTCTGATGTAGGGCTGAACAAAGTGGACCGAAAACCGAACCCAACCGAACCAGAAAATCGAGCGGAATCGGACCGAACCGAAACGAACCGACCATATTCGGTTCGGTTTCGGTTCTATATACTAATGGTTTTCGGTTTCGGTTCGGTTCGAGCCAAAACCGACAAAAACACACCAAAATCATATAAAACGAAACGAACCGAGTCACTTCTGTTCGGTTCTTGATTCATGTTTTTCACAAAATCGTTTTCGGTTCGGTTCGATTTTCGTCGATTCTATTCGGTTTTAGACCTATGCTCAGCCCTGTAATTTGATGTCTTGTATCCAGAAACATGTCATACATATAAACGCAAGTGATACTAACCGAATAACACAATGGTGTGCTCTTTACAAACCAAATCAACAAATCGACCTACCAATGGCATTACTATAAGCATGTCAAGAAAGACGACACTTAAACTACTCCTTCCGTCCCAAATTTATAGTCCCTCTTTCCATTTTGGGTTGTCCCAAAATTATTGTCCCCTTCCAAATATAGTTGTGAAGAATGTAGCAAGTTTACCATATTGCACTTAATGTTACTAAAAATTACAACCATCATTCAAAGATTTAATTAATTGCTTAAGTGTAAAACTGGCATTTTGCAAAAAAGTAAGAGATAGAATGCAGTAATGATTATGTTTTCTTAAACTGTGTGTTTTTTGTCGGGGGACAATAATTTTGGGACGGATGGAGTAGTTACCAAGAAATGCAGGGGTTAAGCAACAGAACATCGACATTCCTGTTAACAAACAAACATGACACACAATGAAATTGATGAAAGCTAATTCACATGTTTGTTTGTTTGACGGCCAAATAATTTACTTCTTCATGCTCTATGTGACACCTTATTTACAACACCAAAGTTTATGATTTTTTCTTTTTTTCTATTTAATCAAGACACGACAGTCGCAAATCCACCACCCCAAGACCAAAAACAGTATGAAAATAGAGATTAAATAAAGAACTTACGATGTTCAAAAAAAAAAAAAAAAAAGAACTTACGGATGTTTTCACTCACTTTTCTAGGTACCAAATTTTGTTGTTATAAGTGAGCAAACAAAGATAACTTATATGAGTTATGACCCTAAATCCAAGGCAGCCTCTACTTGAGTCAAGAATCCTGCCATAGATGGTGCAACCAAATTCACCAAATACCTAAACTATATGTTCCAATATGGCGCAGCCAAGTTCACAGAATAGCGTTTACCGTCTTGGACCAGACCGATCCAACTTTTGGCTTTCCACTAACATTATCATGTTCAGGGCACACTGAGCACACTTGAGCTAGGTTTACGCTTTAAGCAAATGAGACAAATCATATCCTCACACACAAACAAAATCAAAGCCATATGAACATTCACAAAAACATTACAAGTCACCAAACAGAATTAATATTACTTCAAATCAGACATATACCACATAGCTCATCAACACTTGTAAAGAATAACGCACAACATTCACAAAGAAACATTCACGAATAAAGATATAACTTTTAACCACTCTAAGATGCGTGAATATCACTCTAAGACGTGTGAGGTCTCAATTTCAATTCGTGCTAGGTGCAAACAATCCTGAACCTTTTGAAAAGGGAGGGATTTACCCGGTTTGAGGCTGTGTGGCGGTGGGTTAAAAAAAAAAAAAAAAAAAAAGATCTTCAATTCTATTACCACCACAAAGACATAGGACAAGGTGGAGAGTGAACTCCTTCTGCAAGGGTGTCCATCCGCCTCTGCTGGTCTTGAAGGGATGCCTTCCTTATCCTGGATCTTCGCCTTCACATTATCATCTGATCGAGACACATGTTCTATTGAGCAAACCAAATTAGTTTGCACTCAAGGTCACCAGTGAGTGTGTGAAGAACGCTTTTCAAAGAAGTTGTTAGAGCCTCCCAATTTCCATTATGAGGATTTTTCAATAAAACTTCTTTTAGCTGATCAGTCGTATTCCCTTCCATCATCTTCCTAATCACCTGGTAACGGGACCTTATGTAACTCGGATGGCAAATCAAGAAAAATGCATCAAAGAATCGCGATTGCTCCCACGTGTGTTCATCTAAACATGTGTCAAGTTTTAGTTGAACGTTCGTAACTGGAGACAAGAGTACCCTTCTTCTGAGATCATCAACATCATCAATGTTCAAACGCCGCACTACTGGATCAATGTAAGAACTTCTTATGTTGATGTCAAACTTGCTTGATGAATTGAGTGCTTCCCTAATCTTGAGAAAGTACGAATGACCCAAAGGTCCCCATCCCCATGAATCGAAAGTAAGCTTAACTTGCTTGGGAGCAGTGGTTCGGAAAAGGAGACCAGGTATTATACCAGTGTAGATGAAAGAAACTAATTTTGGAGCATAAACTTGAACGTTGACCACCGGGCTGTTTCGAACTGGAATAAGGTCTAGGGTCAACCACTTGAACGAAGTACTAGTGAAAACCATGTTTTTGAGCTCCCAACGACTAATTACGAGGGTCAAACTCTCGAGCACAGGAAACTTGGAGAGTGTGTCCAAAAACGAATTGTCAAAAATCAGATCACCCTCAATAAATAATTGTATCACACTTGCTAATGAATCCATTTGAAACGGTATAGGCTTCCTGTGAGCAACTTGATGGCAGTAACAAAAGGAGCAAAGACTTGGTACATTGTTGATCTCCCAAAGATCATTCTTTTCTATTGAGGAAATGTCCAATTCGGTAAGACGAAGAAGGTTTTTAACTTTGACATTGTTCAAGCCCGCGCAACACTTAAGCTTAATCTTCTCAAGCAAGCTACAAGTAGACAACAAGTTGTTAAACACGTCTTGATTTATAAAGACACGTTCCAAGTCCAGTACACGCAAAGAAACACACTTGATGACATTGGTGGAACAAATTCGAAGACGAATGTTGGTGACACTACAAAATAAATGACATTTGCTCACTAAAGCAAGTGTGAGCAAAAGATAAGAAAACAGTCACTGAAAGCTATTTCATCAACTCCCACTAAAAAGAAAATAGTAAGTAACAAAGGGATCACTAAAGGTATTTTGTTACTAAAATTTTAGTGAGGAAAAGTTCAAAAGATTCAGTTACTCAACCTTTTTAGTCACTAACGGGTACACCCAGTTTTATAAAAATCACTAAAATGACGGAAAGTTATAGCTAATTTTCAGTCAGCAAAAGTCCCTAAAACCATTTTAATTAGGATGCAGCTACATTTTACTTTATTTCAATTATCATACACAAATCTGGACAATTACAAACTCAACAATATAATGAAACTACTAAATTTATTGCTGGAAACACATGTTTATAATCTGATACAGCTTCTATGCAAAGATTATAGAGAACAATTGTGCTGCATCAGTAAACATCCTATTATCCTATCAGATGCTCATAGCCATTCCCCCATTAGCATTAAGTAATCCATCAACAGAAAGACTTGATACTGGATGCTCCAGCGAACCAATCACTGCACATAACATTTTGGAGTATACAAAAGAAAATTAAAATATAAAGTAAAAACAATGTGATTGAAAGACTAGCACACACCTAGAACACCACCGCCAGCAGTTGAGTCATTCCCACCTCCACTACCAAGTTGAAAAGGCAGTTCAGCATCACACCGTATGGACGAAGAAGTTCCTCCGAACATACTGGAGAATTACTATTCAATTTCGGGTCCTGGTATCATATCCAATAATAGAGTAGATTCAGTAAAACACCAATAAATCATGCATCGGTAAAGCAAAGATCATAAAAGAGTAAAATTGGCAAGATGGGTGGATTTAGACATTTTTGTACAGTAAACAGATCGAACGGGAAGGGTTGACCCGCAAACAAATTTTTGTCCATATTAAAGTTTATATAAATAGATACATTAACAATAGAATCATATAGTTTCAACCTATTTGGGACAAATCACAACAAAAACCAACCCATTCACAAGTAAATGGGTAGATACCACCTCTATGAAAGAGCAACCAAATTTCACAGCGTCATTTGTAGCAGTTTCTAAGGGACCACGCAGAACAGAACCTTGACAGACCTTCACATCACAAGAGGCAACGCGATCAGTTAATGGGAGGATATCATTGATAAGGTAGTAAGGACAATTCACATAGTATATGTAGTGTGAACAAGTTCTAATAAAAAAAAAATAAGAGTAATAAACAAATACAAATAAAAGTGTCCATGGACGTTTTTTATCTTAACAATTCTCACAGAGAGTCAGATGTAACATAAATAGATCACAATAAAATCTAAACAAATAAAAAAACTGTAGATAACCAGATACTCACATTGACACCATAAAACAGCAAAAGACCCTTCGATAAAAAAAAATAATAATAATAAAAAAAAAAAAAAAAAAAAAAAAACAGCAAAAGAACCAGCTGTTGTGGTTCAAGACAGTCACCTGGTCCTGACAGGTTTAGCAAACCTCAAGATTTGCATTAAGAATGTATCGTAGAAGAATCCTGAGACACATATGTAAGATCAGCCACATGAATTAGATCATACTACAGAAAACAGCAATTCACGAACTTTAACAATATGAAGTAGTTAACAGATAGTGAAGACTAACAACAGTGGCGAAGCTAGACCAACCGAAATTTCACAATTAAAATAGGGGGTCGAAACCGAATATACCGAAATTTTTCTACACGAAAATTATATACCCCCTATATCGCAAAAAAAAATTTCGGGGGGTCGGGCGCCCCCCCCCCCCCCCCCCCCCCCCTCCCTACCCCCCTCCCTAAGGTAGCTGCGCCCTTGACTAACAACCAATAGTAGTTACTGATGCATAAGTAAAGAGAAGTTTATTTCAGATTCTAAAGTCCACACGAACTACTAGAGGGTACGATATTGATTCATTTAAACTCAACCCAACCTAAACTGACCCGTACTACAAAAGTGACTTGGAGACCCATTTCAAACCAAAACATTCAGTACCTGAAAATTCACATGCCGAATTGGGATTAATATCGCCAGTATTTGGTATGACATAATATTTCTTCGGATTAATAGTTTTGACCTGCAAAACGTTAAACAAGTTGTTAAGTTTACTGTTAACTAACTTTAACAAGGGTCAAAAGTAAAAAGTAAAAAATATCCAAAACATGAAAAACGGTGAGCACCTTGAAAGCAACATGATTGTCGGTTTTATTGATCAGCTAAAGAGAACATGAACTCTGCTTCTTCAGTTCAACTGATAGAGCAACAAAACAAGCAGTTAGCTCAAGAGATCTACTGCTGTCTGCTTATTGCGTTCCTATAAGGCATTTTGAGGCACTTTTAGATTTATTATAAACCAAATCACATATTTGATCCTCAGTAGGGACCAACCATGGGTTTCCTTCCCCTATTATAAAAAATTTAGCGATTAGTCCAACTACTTATGGGTCAAAGCTTACAAATCCAAAGATGCACAAAGAGAATAAGTAAACTCACTCAGTAGCAATGCCATATATGGAGATAGTGTTTCCATAGCTACAACAGTCACTCTCTGTTTTTCTCCATTTGACACATCAACTTCAGCATTTTCTAACTCAATTTGTAGCCAGCTGCGATACGTATTTCACTACAATCAGTATTTACATTTGTGCCATTCAACAACGAGTTTCTATAATATAGCCATTCATCATCTTGAATTACTTCTCAACCTCATGTATCAATATCATAATAAGTAATAGACAACATCACCATTTCTTCTTGGATCATTATATACTCTCTGCATACATTGCGCGAAATGCGCCATTTTGAATTACTTCTCAACCTCATGTATCAATATCATAATAAGTGACAGACCTACCATTCGATACCATGTCTCCTAAGCTAAACTGAAATGCGCCATTTTTCAAGGCAGTCCAAATCGTATGCAAAATTTGTATCTAGTTCCTTACATATTCAAATTCCTTATTAACCTACCTAGTTTCATGGATCGAACATTTCTATCACAAAAACTTCCATTAACCAAAACGTTATCGGTTTTTCATCTATAAACGATACATTTCTCGTCAAATTCTAAAGCATTAGCACATTTGAAATGTCGATCTCAAAAAACATGACTCTAACATCGACACACGACTTATAATCATCACATACAAACTACTCACTTCAACAACTAAATTCATAGAGAATTACATAACTAAACTCTTCAATTAGTACCAATAAATAAAATAATAATTCATCATTTATAACAATAAGTAGTTCAATAAAATATCAATTGCAAAATTAGGTCAAACTCAATTGTAAAATAACAAAGATGATTGATAATTATAAAAATTGGAATCAGAGATTAACCAAATGGATGTGTCGAAATCGACAGTGATGACGGAGAGAAGACGGCGATGGTGACGGTGAGACGATGGTTTGACGCCGTTAACATCCGGTAGAAGATAGGTGGAGATCGTCTGTTAGGGTTTCATTTTTTTTTTTTTTTATTTGAGATGAAAATGAGAAGTTTGGGAGGTAGGTTAAGTTTGAGGGAGTGATGTATTGTGTGAGCTCTGTTTTTTTCATACACTTATATTTTTTGTTTTATTATTTTTGTTTAGTGACTTTTAAGAGTATTAGTAGGCAAAAGTTTTAGTAAGGAAATGTCACAAATTTTGTAGTGTGACATCCATCATAGTTGTTGACATTGCTGTTACATGAATTGTATGTAGGCCTTGGCTAGAGAATAACTGATTTGGCAAAGTGAGAGATTGATCATCATCAAGGAAAAACATGATATCAAGTGAGAGCTCTTTGAGAGAAGTTTTGGAAACTACAAGGCGTATCCAATTTTGGACGTCCTCTAGGGTTTTTTTAGAAACGATGTTTAACAGAAGATGAAAAGATTGAATGGGTGTGTTGTGTATGTGGTATCTTTGCAAAGTGGTATGAATGAGCTTGTTGTACTTTGTTTCGTTTTTGTGGATTGAAAACAAATTAGTACTAGGTTCAGGAGGCATTAATTTAAGGGTAGGGAGGGTATACCAAGCGCGTAGCCATGATTTTGACAAGATGCAAGTGCGGCCGCCTTCTTTTAAAGGCAACAACGATTGAATAAGATGAATCACCTCAACAGGAACAACATCATCATCTTCGTTGCTAATTCTACTTCTTTTTGACATATATGTTTCCCCCAAATCATCTTCCTTGCTAATCCTACTTCTTTTCGACATATATGTTTCCCCCAAATCAAACCCCTTAAATTATTACTCAATAAATATATGTTTCCCCCAAATGAAACCCCTTAAAATCTATCTGTCTATCTAATTAATGAAAATCTATATCTATCTATCTATCTATCTATATCTATATATTCTAATATATAGCAGTTGAAAAAGACCATTAATACCCCTCTAAAAAAGGAATACTAAAATTCTAGAGTGTCTACTTTTGTCATTTTACTTAAGAGTTAATTGCAAAAAAACTTATAAAAATTCAAAAAAACTTATAAAAATTAAAAAAAAAAAAATTATAAAAATTCGAAAAAATTTATAAAAATTCAAAAATTTAAAAAAAATCGAAAATTTTTTAAAAATTCGATTTTTTTTTAAAATCCGAAAAATTCGAAAAAATTTATAAAAATTCTAAAAAACTTATAAAAATTCAAAAAATTTATCAAATTTTTTTTATAAACCCTAAATCCTAAACCCTAAAAATTCGAAAAAATTTATAAAAATTCGAAAATTTTTCAAAAATTCGAAAAAATCGAAAAAATTTATAAAAATTCGAAAAAACTTATAAAAATTCAAAAAAACGTATAAAAATTCAAAATTTTTTTAAAAATCCAAAAAATTCGAAAAAATTTATAAATTTTCATTCCACTTTTGCAAACTCAATCTATAAAATTTATAAAAGTTTTAAACTATACACAGATTTATTAGTTTGCAAACTCAATTTTCATTCCACTTTTGAATTTTTATAAATTTTTTGAATTTTTATAGATTTTTTGAATTTTTATAAATTTTTTCGATTTTTTCGAATTTTTAAAAAAATTTTGAATTTTTATAAATTTTTTCGAATTTTTAGGTTTTAGGGTTTATAAAAAAATTTTGATAAATTTTTTGAATTTTTTGAATTTTTATAAGTTTTTTTGAATTTTTATAAATTTTTTAGAATTTTTATAAATTTTTTCGCATTTTTCGGATTTTTATAAGTTTTTTTGAATTTTTATAAGTTTTTCGAATTTTTATAAATATTTTAGAATTTTCATAAATTTTTTCGAATTTTTCGGATTTTTAAAAAAATTTCGAATTTTTATAAATTTTTTCGAATTTTTAGGGTTTAGGATTTAGGGTTTATAAAAAATTTTTGATAAATTTTTTGAAATTTTTGAATTTTTATAAGTTTTTTAGAATTTTTGTAAATTTTTTCGAATTTTTTGGATTTTTAAAAAAATTTCGGATTCTTAAATTTTTTTTGATTTGTTTATAAATTTTTGAATTTTTATAAATTTTTTCCAATTTTTATAAATTTTTTTGAATTTTTATAAGTTTTTTTGAATTTTTATAAAACGGTCGTTAGTTAAAGGACTAACGTTGCAAATGCTTGTTTGGTTAATGGACTAACGTTGCCACATGCTAACGGAAAAGATAACGCCGGTTAACGGAGTTAGTCACTTGGGACCAAAATTTGCAAAATAGTTTCATTTTGGGACCATGTTTGCAATTTTCGAGTATTTGGACTAAATCTGCAATTTCGCCAAACTTTAAGGACGATTTTTGCAATTAACTCTTTAATTAATAAATTTTAAATCAACACTAATTAAGGAATGTGGAGAAGCTTATGTGGGAAGCCACTTTATTTTGCCCACCCCAATAGTAACCCATCCATTCCCCTCAACCAATCCATTCCCCGTCATAATTCACCAACCAAATTGCAGAGCTACCAACGCACCCTAACTAACAAAAACGCACCTCACAATCATCATCAGAAAAACCATAACTTGGTTAAACGATTAACATCTAATATTAACATACCTCTTGAGGTAATTTCTTTCAGTTTTCCATCTAAATAATATTAACATATAATATTTGTGCTAAATATCGTGATGAATCTATATTAAGTAATCTCAGTCACCCAATAGTTATTCGGAAATCGTTATTCTTTTTTTTTTTTTTTTTTTTTTGCAGGGATGATATAAAAAGGTATGAATGTAGTTTCTGGTAATTTATGTTACTCATTAAATTGTTTTTATAATTGATTTGTGATGAATTTATGTATTTGATCCGTAACAAATTGATGATCGGATTATGTACACTATGTGTTTGATAAAATGTGTGTGAAACTCATTGTATTATTATCAATTGCATATACTATCAATTGCATTAGTATATCATCAATCTCAACACTGATTTCGGAGTTGCTTTTGAAAATGCATACAACATATAAGAATGAAGCATACCACAATTGTTAGTAAAAATAATATATAGCGCGGCTGCTTCATCAAAGCTAACGATCCTAAACAGCCTACCATGAGGGTTGTGGCTATTATAGCTGAGGTGTTCCTGAATATGACAATAAGAAGTTTATTTCCTACTCAAGGTCAAACAAAAAGGTAAAGGTTATAACTTTCAACCATCGGCTAAATATGAGAATGAGCCATTGATGATGGGCCTGTGTCTAAGTCTTAGCAAAGGTATTGATACCGTTTCTATTAGCATTTTTTTTTTGGTTCATTAATGCTCATTTATATTTTGTTGAACGCCAATATTGTATAATGTTTGGAACGCCAAATATTGGTATATATGTTTCTAAAATGCACAATTTTCACTTTTAAGTGAGAATATTAGCGAGAATCGTAAACTGTGATGTTTATATTATAAGAAACGGGGGTGCAAATGCACAACTTTCACTTTTAACTGAGAATAGTGAAATATAACATATCATTTAAAATATTTTTTTGAGTACTCATGCATACATAATTGATCCATTTGCAGATAAGAAAAAAAGATTGGTTAGTTGTAAGCAAATTAGTTACCAGATTGACAAATGGTACCGTGCACCTTTGGTCCAATGCTTGCTAATGCGTTACACCAGCCAGGTACTTCTGCTTTTGCGATATTTCGTTTCTTGAAAATAGGTTTTTTATTTGTAAAAGTAGCTTTGTTGCTTATAGGGAAAGATTTAAATTACCCAAACACTTAAAAGATTAACATGTTGTTCAGGTTACTAGGGAGTAAAACATGAACATCAAAACTGGGGACCGTCCATTTTATGACTATTTGGAAGGTTGTCTCCACCATAGAGCTGAGATAGTTATTTTTGAAACCCAACCCTACGATCAGTATCCTATAGCTCAAGTTCTTCTAAGCCAATACCTCGGTTTGCTGTTGTCCGAACATTAAACAAGGTTAATGATCTTTACTTTTCACAGAGAATCTATTTATTAGATTTCACATCGTATTTATCGTAACATCAAACAAGGTTACTGATATTAAATTTGGCCCACGGTGAACCTTAGAATACTCATTATAGTAAGATCTTAGAAAATGTGACCCAAGAAATTGACGAGAGTGAGAAATTTGTAGTGATGTCTTGATTTATATAAATAGGAGATGCTTTTGAAACGTCTTATTTAATAAAAGTTTTTGATCATTTTAATTATTAACATTTTTATGTCAAAAGAATGTACTATAGATTGTAAGAAAGGTGTAGCAGATTCTCTATTAGCATAAAATATTAATAATAAACCATGTTTTGTTAGTTTCGAGAATGTAATTTTGTCTCTTATTAGTCTTCATGTTACATGATGGGACACCAGTGAACTTCTTGGCTATTGCTAAAAACTTTCAAGACCTTATGCATATATTATTTGATGCAGATTTGACAACAAATGTGTGAACATATGCCAAAATAAGCAGTTTGATAGTTTGATTGGTGAGTTGGTTCTATTCTTGATGGCATTACCCACTCCAGCTCAATCAATGGGCACCGGCTCAACAACCACCTTGAGATATAGTCCTGGTACACATATATGGATAGTCGAAAATGAATGTGAACCGTCCGACGACAGTGATGGTCTGCCAGCAAGTTTAGAGCCTGTACAGTGACTTTCTGCTAAAATTAAAGGTATGGCTGTGATGTGTATGAGACACAATAAGCACTTGCATAAACTGTAAAGGAAGCTACTGGTGAGATACTTCCTTTTAGTTTGAAATAAGGCTAACATTATTTGTGATCATTTTCTCTTTGTCTTTATGAAGTTCTCATAGGATTTGTGATAACTTACCTTATTTGACCCCTTTATTGTATATAACTCAATGAAACTGTTTTCAACTTCTTTCTTTTATCTTTTAGAGTGGAAATCACTACGAAAAGGGTGTGGGATGGAGATGAAAGAATGGAAAATACCGTGGGTCTCAGCTCCCTACAACACGGAAAACAAAGCATAAAAACAAAATACGAAATAGATGCTAAGTTCAGTTCTTTCTAAAAACGAAAGTTAAGATGGATGTTCGTAAGTGTTAGATTAGTACTATATGATCTATCAACATTTTTTTCAAGGTACAAACGTCAATGTTCACATTATTTTTACCTTTTTAGACTCAAAGTGGGATGTTTGAGATTGGTTATTTACAAAGATTATTTGCTTATAGCGTTATCGAAACTTGATAGATTATTGTATAATTGTATTCATCTCTTTTGGATTAAATTATCAACTCTTCAAAGGTCAACAATTCCATTCAAACAAGATGATAGGTTCTGTTTGCGAGTATGAAATTTTTGAATTCATGTTAACTAGAGTTATGTGTAAAAAAAAAAATTTCCACTTATCTTTGATGCTTTTGTTTACGATTATGCTTCTTATTCATGTTTCCGCTACTCTTTTGGTTATGTGTTCTATTTATTTGCTACAGCTTGGCTTCACAAAAAAAAAAAAAAAAAAAAAAAAACAATAAGGAGGTACAATAAACTAAATGATAGCTATTGTTTGACTTTACAATGTGTTTGTTTGCTACTTGGTTTGTGGTAATTGGATTTGGTACACACATGTTGGGCTACAACCAAATTCCATTAGTGACATCGGTAAAGTTATATATCCTAACCATTAGTCATGTTTTTTGTCATTAAATACACGGGACACAAATATGTGTTTGTCCAATTATTTGCTTAAATGAATTTGTTCTGATATTTTTATCATTTTTTGGATAACTTGCAGAGATGTAGAGGCTTGGGAAACTTTGGTTTTTGTTCAGACACATTGTTTCTTATAGACGGCTTTGCGAAATCGGGAATGTAATTTATAACTTCTTTTTTTTTCTTTCTAAATCCTTACATTTGAATGAAGAATTCAACCCATTTACTTTCTAATGGGATGATTATGCTTCCACATCCTCTCATGTTATTTTTTCTCAATTGTTCAAACTTTATGACTATGCGAATTGTTTTCAACTTTTGGTTGTCACTTATTTTTTTAGTTCTTGATTCCAGAATTTTTGTATGTTTCACGTGGTGCTTTCATTGGACAAGTCAGTGGTCTAAGCGTGATGTTAGATGGTGACATATTCCGGCCAAGTGGGATTTAGACTCGCATTACTTTCAAGTAAGGAAAACTGCACCAGTTCTTTGTGTTCTATATATCTTTGTGTGACTTGTGTGATACATATGTGCCTAACAATTGAGCTATGATGAGAATATTCAATGAAAAATACATGTATCTTATTGTCTGACTTAGGTTATTACTTGC
Organism: Artemisia tridentata subsp. tridentata; assembly: GCA_021014915.2. Lineage (NCBI taxonomy): Eukaryota > Viridiplantae > Streptophyta > Magnoliopsida > Asterales > Asteraceae > Artemisia > Artemisia tridentata. Next base: position 173,037,575 of record CP139507.1, read on the forward strand.
CAATGCACAGGGGTGGTGGTGATCTATTAACTTACAACCACATGCTTTGGTTGAGGCTATATCAAAATTTACATGTACCTGAAAAATGGTCATCAGAATCGAAGCCAAGGTCTATCTTCAAATTTATCTGACTTATGAATTTTGTCTAATATCTTGAATTCGTGTCTTTGTATCAAAAAGTATGTGTATGTAAGATGTCTGTTTGTATATGCAATATTTGTTACTGTATGTGTATACTTAACCCACATATGAACTGCATGTATCACCCAAATAATGCTTGATGTGAATCGAGTCCAATATGTTGATGTTTCATAGTTTTTATTTCATTCCTATATCCCATCTCGAGAGTGGATGCTCTCTTAAAGTATGTTTGGTGAAATATGTGCACTTAAAAATATACCTCAAATAGTCGAATTTGAAAAAACTTAATTTAACATTTCATGTATACAGTAAGCTTATTACTTCTGTGATGATTTACAATTTATATAAATAATCTTTTCACTTTATATTTATTTCACTTCTTTGACTTCACCACATTTGATGTTTGTGGTAGTATTACTTTTTGGGGGAAATCATGTCGCCTATGAGTTTTATGATTTTGCTTTTAGACATATATTGCTAAGAAAAATATATGTGCTATGTTTGTGAATTGTATAATGAATTCTTATATCATTAGCTATACACAGGAAGTAGAGATGGATTTTCACAACAATAATAATGGTCATGGAGTAGCCAAGGCTCTCCCAGCTCGAGTCCTCGACATGTTAGGGGAAATTTGATTTCTTAACAAGCCTTTGGGCGTGTCAAGAAAAGGTCTTGTGTGTCCCAGTAGCTTGAGGCATGTTAGCTATGGGACAGACAAAATATTTGCAGTTCTTGATAATCACTTTTATTTATTGTATGAAGATAATTTACCAAAACTTTTTACCCCAATTATTCAGTTTAACTTAAGTAATGTATTTCATGATTGATATTGGTAACATTATTGTAATTTATGTCTGAAATGTATTGTGTAACATATTACATGCACGATTTTAGTTTTCATTTGATACTTTTATATTCATGTTAAGAAGTCATATTGTTCACTAAATCTCGGGGCTTTTGCATATATATCCTTCCAAAAATGCATAATTGCATATATATCCAAAGCATGCATAAAAACCATTGTACTATGTGCATCAAAAACTTGTACAAAAGATATATATGCAATTATTCATTTTGAGAGGGATATATATGCAATTCTGCCCTAAATTCTTTGTTATTAAAAGATTTAGATTAATATTATAATAAAAATATTACTTATGCAGCATAACTAATGTATCAAGTGTTTTAGGAAAACTTTAAGAATATTTTCCTCACACGTTTATTAGCACGGGTCAAGTCGAATATCTCGAAAAATACTACAAAAGCAAAACATGTTCGAAGGTTGTCATTTGAAAGCAAAACATGTTCGAAGGTTGTCATTTGTGAATCAGATGGTAACATCTTATAAAGTACTACAAACGTTGTCTACAAAGAAGTACTTTAATGTGTATCATCAATGTTTAATAGGTATGCATAACTATATAAATCACATGCTTTATATCTTTTTTTTAACTTTACATATACTCTTATCAACAACTTCTTTTTAGTTTGACTTTTATTTTTCTTTAGGTTTTCACGGAATGAACATGGACTACTCAAGTGTTTGACGTTGACTACATACGTTTGCTCTTCAAGAATATCTACCAGTTGAAGAAGATGATACTTGGACGTTTATTATTTTAATAGTTGCATACCCAATTGTTTATCGAATCATTGACTTGTTACTTATTATTCCTTTAAAAAATGATGCAACAAGTTTACGTTCGTTGTTATTTCTTACTGGCAATACCTTTTTATGGAAAACACTTGCTGCGGGTATTAGAAGAAAGGGTGACATAGTCATAAACGTTGCATCAAGTGGCCGAAACTATCTTGAAATACTTATTATAACAAGGACGTCATGTTATTTATTTAATTTTTGAATGCCAAATTACCTGTCACGTTTTTTATTTCTATATTCTTTACCAGCAATGTGTTGATTTTTTTTTGTCATGTGATTGTCAGGTAACTTGTTTTTGAGTATTGGATCAAAGGGATAGGTTATAAAGACCCCCCAAATCTACAAGTTGTAACCCCCTGTTTATAAAACTGTGAAACGGAAAGTGCAGAATAAAGAATATAAAGGTTAACAAGTCAAAAGTATTAAACTGGCAAAAAATACGAAACAGAAACTGATAAAAAACTGTGTTGTATTTTAAACAGGGGGACAAAGGGGGTAGAAAGTACAAAACATTTGTACTTTCTATGAATTAGGGGAGTACCAATAATAGAACCCTTGATCATAATGTCAAACTGATACGCATGATTGTATGATTAGACCTACGTGGCGATATCATGTTAGTGATAGTAAAATGATCTATATTTTTACAAATCATTAATTAATGTCACTTCGATTTTGACACAAAATTAGTCACAATTTTAACTCTCTCAATCATATCTCTTTGTTTTCTGCATTAATATAGCTTCCTATAGCACCAACTTAATTACAACTTTAAAGATCATATATTTTACATGGGTTTCACGGTTTTTCATTTAACTCTGTGTAGTTGATGTACTTAGGAAGTTGCATATTCAATTAATCAAGACTTGGATAGTATTGATATTCTGGTGCACTCACTTGCCAATGGGCCAGAGATATGACATTTATCAAGATGTATATATGTATACATAGCATGTCGGTGTACATCATTTTTCATGTTACTTAGCAATAGCACTGCGTGCGATTAGGTGACACTACGATTTTAGGAACAACAGGTTTGAAGTGTATTTTCATTACCTAATTTGAGATATGCCTACAAAATGTATGATGCATTCCTACATTTAAGCATTTACATGTACAGAGTATTTCTTTTCAATCGAGTCATCATCTTTCACCTTTGGGTTTTTTCAGAAGTTACATGTTTATTCTAATACGTAGCCACTCTTACATCATCGACCGAAAAAAAGGTTTATGTTAAAGAAACTATTTCGGGTGTGGGGACGATTTCGTTGTACGGGTGTATCATTTGCATTAGCAACTATTTTTAACCAAGAACAAGAAAGAAAATGGTTGGCTTAGTGTAATGTGTTGTGTTTTTGGGATATGTGAGGCATACGAACCGTGAGTTTATTGATATGAGTTTTTGGTAAATCATATAATGCTATATGGAAAGTGTACATATTATTTTTTATATCTGTCAAGTATATAATACTTACATTATTTTACTACTCCGATCTAACATATTATTTACTCAAATATTCTTAACAATTGATCATTTATCTCTTGAATGTTACAAAAATAAGACTTAACTTATTTATATATTTAATTTTCATATTTTTGCAACATATTTTCATATTTTATAAGTGTTAATTTAAAAAGTTATTTTTTTAATCAAATCTTTATAAAAATCCATGAAATGTTATTTGTGTTTGTTGTTACATATTTTATTTATTTATTCGTTACCTTATTTTTACTCTTTTACTACGAGAAATGTTCTCAAAATTAATTAGCAAAAAACATTAGGCGCCTTTTATATCGTTTATAGAATTTATTTTATTTTTATGTAGCATTAATATTTTCTATTCATACGTCTAACTAACATATCACTTTTTCACATAATATCAAAAATTGTTCTCTTCTATAAACTAATTTCTTTTCGTAACAGATTCAAAACTAATATTCCACGGTTCTCAATTTAATCACGTGAATTTCACGGGTCAATAACCTAGTATATATATAAATCTCTCTTACCTTGAAATCGAATCGATCTCTGCTAATTCTCTCTTGGAATTGTTTTTGTTTAGAACTAGATATAATGCCCGCGCACGCGCGGGGTTTTTTCTAATCTTTTAAATAAATTGTTATTTTTAATTTCGGGTTTTAATTATTATAACAGAACCTTTGAAACTACTGTACTTTGATTACGTTGATTGAGGTATTGAATTAGGGTTATTTACGAATGTAGTGGGTTTTATTATTAATTAGATTTGGAAGCGATGTTCTTATGTCAATGATTGTGCGTGGATGAATGATAAGAGATTGAGTTTGATTGATAGAGGGGGAATTTGGGGATGTTAGGACTTCAAGATTTTTAGTGGGAATGATACTGAATTATAAGTTTTAGCCCAAATCTTTGAAAAACTTGCTCCACTTTTTTTAAGTTTTTTTTTTTTAGTTTTTGACACATATATTTTTGTAAATTTTTTTTTGAATGATTACAAATCACATTGTTTTTTTTTTATAAAATATGGATAAATTTAGAAGTATTTAGGCTTTTCTTATTTAATATTTAAGAAAATAATAATAATAATAATTTGATTATTACTTAATAAGGTATGATTTGATTTTTTTGAAATGAAAAAGTCACCACTAGGGGTTTTGTTTTATTATATAAAAGATACCCATATACCGTACATATTTGGGCTTTTTATAAGAAAATAAAATTTTATAAAAACCACCGACTATCAATTTTATTCATCCATATGTATACAAAACGCTCCCTCACAGTTTTCTTTCTTTCACATACATACAAATTTCTATGTCTATATGGCTTCTTTATTTGTTTACTTTTTGTAGCGTAGATAAATAAAGAGTTAATTATTAAAGAGAAAAGTTTAATCTACATCTCATATTCTCATTCAATAAATCAATCATTCTCATTATTTTTTATCAAAATAAAAAAAAAAAAATTAAAAATAAATTTTCATCTTTTAAAAAAAAATTAAATATCTCGCAAACCGTTAATCGTTACGCAAAACGAATCATACCATCGCAAAGAGAATTAAATCATCTTTCTATAGACAGACACTTCGATATACTTTCGATTTTTTTTTCAGTTACGTCTGAAAAGATCACATGTGATTTATGAAATCACATGTGATTTGTGATACAAATCACATTTGATTTTTTCAGACGTAACTGAAAAAAACGAGAAAAAAAATTCATCGAAAGTATATCGAAGTGACTGTCTATTGAAAGATAAAAAATACTCGTCGCGATGGTGTATTTTTTTTCACTTGACGATTTATCGTTTGCAAAATATTTTATTTTTAAAAAAGAAATGGTAAGTAGATTTTTCTATTTTGATGAAAAAAAATAAATGGCTATAATTGGTTCATTGGATCTTTAGATAATTTTAGTTCTACATTGATCTCAACTCTCCTCATGTATTATATGTAGTTATTATTATGTCCTAAAGAAATAGTAACAACTAATAAGTATATAAAATCAACTCTCTTCATGTATTATAGACGGTGCGGTTGAATGGATGATAACAAACAACAAAGAATGACTAACACCAATACCAACATATATAGAAAATTAAGGCCACTCATGATCAATACCATATTTTATCCTTGAATATGTCGGTAATAGCATATGATGAGTTCACCAACTCTTCAACTTCATCATCATCATCTAGTTGTAAAATGGTTGTATTATGTTTTTTTAACAATAAATTTACGGATATCAAGAATTTCGTATAGCCCGTGCCCGTTCGGGCTCGAGCCCGTTTGGCCTGCGCCCGTTCGGGCTCAAGCCCATTTGGCCCGTTGCCCGTTCGGGCTTGAATATTTATATAATGTGTTTTATTATTTGTATTAGTGACATTTAATGCAGGAATTGTGTTTAATTTGGTTGTACAATATGTTTGATAATTTGTATTTCTTATGTAAGGAGTGTTTTAATAACTGTATTAATTATATTTATTGACCAGTTAATTAATTGACTACATTAAATAGCATTAATGTGGTGTTTTGTTTTTTAATATGTGCATTAAAATGGGGTACACTATGCTTCTTGTCTTGTACGTCTGAAAATTATATGCATTAAAGTGTTGTACACTATGCTCTTATTTTCTTGTAATTCTTAAAATTTCTATAGCTATAATACTATAAGAGTCCCTTGATTTAATGAGGAGTAATCAAGATAGTCAAGATGGAGTCCCATAATTTAATGTGAAGTTTATGATCGAGTATTAGAGTTAAAGTCCTGTATAAGAATCGTTTATTGTTCCACAGGATTAATTGCAGGTATACAAAGAGTCATGGAGTTACAACATTACACACATCTCTATCTTCTCTCTCAAATCTACTGCAAATCAAAAGCGAAAACAAAAACAAAAACGAATATTTAAAGGTATTTATGATATCCTGAATCTTTATTTTTTCCTATTAATTATGAAAAATTATGTTTTTTGTTCGAAATCAAAGTATGATATATGATGATCCGTTTTTGTTGTTGTTGTTGTCAATTTGTGTTTTTTGATGTCTAAAATCAATTTAGGTCTGAACCGGTGACTGAATAACTCCGGCGACTGAACCGACGTGCGCCGTCGTCTTCACTCCGGCCACCATTAGTAAGTCTACTTCAAACAAACCATCACATTGTTTCTTCGTTTTTTTTTCTTAATTTGTTGATATGGGATTTTGTTATTTCGCTATAAACATTTGACCTTTTGTAGATTTCTTGAAGGTTTTTTGTATTTGTGGTATTTTATGAATAACGATTTGTTTATTTATAATTTAAGGATTGGATTTTTTATCATCTTCTGCTGTTATTTTTTACAGTAGAGATAGTGACTTCGAATTCTTGGTAGACAATGGAGAACGAATGGGGAAAAGGGTTGTGTTTGTGAATCTGAAAAACATGATAAAATATAGCTGCTGAGAAGATAGGGTTTATGATATTGAAGATGTTGAAAGTGATAAAAATTAAAGAAGATTGAAAGTGTGGTAAGTTCTTCTACCTTCTTATTTTTTTGCTTGAAGTAGCTTTTAATTCAGTATTTACGCATGCTAAGATTGCCTATGAGTAAAGCAATAAGCAACTAGCAGTTATAATAAACAATGCCAAACACTCTCAACATTTAGTAACTACAGAAAGTATACATATAAGTTCGTATTTATGGTTAATTTTTATGACATGTTGCATTTTGAGGGAGCTTTTGAGTTTTTAGGGTGTTCAGGGTAGTTTTTTGGAACTGCTTATATGGATATATGTGAGTGAAATGAGTTGTGGTGTGGAGGGTGTAAAGAAAAGGAAAGATGCGTTGGACCGCATGTTTGATTAATTTTGTGTTTCGAATAAGTTGGTCATAAATGAACCAAGTTCCGATGATGAGGAATACAAAGGTTGTTGCCTATCTCAGGAAACCGTGAGTGCACATGATAAAGGAAAGAGAGTAGCGGATGATATTCGTACGGTTGATCATAATCTAATTGAAGGTACTTTTGTTTTATTTATTTAACTGTTTGTTTTAATTTAACCGACCAACCGGTTCATTATTCTTAGTGCATTTGCCTTGCACATTCCTATAATCTGACAAGTATATCACGACAAACAAATAACGTGCCTTATGTTTCTTTACATTGACGGTCTTCTCTTAATTGTGCAGGTTCAGTTGCGCCTCACTGCAGCGTGTCAGGCTGTTCGCGTGGGTGTACCCAACATACACGGAAACGTAATCGAGGTGTCTGGCTATAGGATTATGCTTTTCAGTACATTATTCGGTCAGATCCATCGTCAGTAATATCACAACAACAACAACAACAACAACAAACCTAATCCCGCTGGGGCAGGGTATGGGGGAGGTATAATGTAGACAGATCCTACCCCTACTCCAGGATAAACCCGGGAGTAGAGAGACTGCTTCCAATGAGACCTCCGGCAAGTGCAGGTGTGCGAGCAGTGAGGGCAGAGAAAGCAACATGCAGAAACACGCAAAAAAAACAGGCAAGACAAGCAAAACACAAGCAAGCAAAACAAGCAGACAGGGGAAACAATCAAGGAGACCACATAAGCAGGCAAAACAAGCAAAACACAAGCAGGCAAAACAAGCAGACAGGAGAAACAAACAAGGAAAACAAAAACGGCACAGGAAAGGGGCACAGGCAAGGGGGCACATGCAAGGAGGCACAGGCAAAGAAGCACAAAGCAAAGCCCACAAGAAAAAGCCAAAACAGCAAGACAAACAGACAGACCTAAAGGAGCAAAACAGACAAGCAAAAACTACGCACGGGGCCTAAAAGCTAAGGCAACGCTAAAAACTATGAACCAAAAACCCAAAAACGCACAGGGCAAGGCAAGGCAAGGCAACGCACGGGGCAAAGCAACAAAGCAAAAACAAGGCACCAAGACCAAAACGCAAGGGCAAGGCAACAAAGGGCCCTGGAAAGCAAAAACAAAAACAACCAAAACCCACTAAGCACCTAGCCGGGCCTACCCACAGATGTAACGCCGAATAACTTTTGACTATCATCTTTACAGTTGTACCTCAACAGTTGCATCGAGCATTCCAAAAAACATCGGCACAGAACGGGCCAGCAACGAATACTCGGCTTGGTGAGTTATCCGATTATGCTATATATCTCTTACATGCTGTGTTACAGTTATCTTAAATTAGTGATACATTGGTATGCGGTGTTGCAAGAATGTTGTTGCTTTGTCTGATGTGCTCTGGTATGTGCTTAAACACATACCTTTATTTGACCAAATTAAGACCCAAAACGACCAAAAACTAACCATAAATGCCAAAGATATTGTGTTTTTGTGTTTATGATTGTGCAGAGATGGATATTGTAAATTTGGACAAAAATCAAAGAAAACCGGCAAAAAAACCGAGCACGAGATTTGAAAAAGGTCGAAAGCCGAAGCCGGGGAAGCAAAAGATCAAAGAAAAACTCAAAATGTCGCCAAAGATCCTTAAAGAATCAAGATATTACAAGAATGGCCCTTGGATCACATTTTTAAAGAATGGCAGAACTAGTCCCTTGAATTTCAGAATTACACTAATGGTCCTTGTCAAATTCTATCTTAAATATCCTACACTATCCGGATATTATAAATCCAAATCCAACCCACAATAAATAAATCCACAACCCATTTAATAAACCCATCAGCCCAACCCATTATCTAAATCATAAAACCCGATCCATTACCCACTTACCCATACCACAACCCCGGTCAAAATTATTAATAACCAGTCAAACCTTAAAAAAACCTTACCCGCGTATTTTTCCCCAATAGTTACTGTACGAAGAACCCTAATTCTACCGTATCCTAAATTACCTCAATTACCCATACCTTAAATTCTTCTAGAAGCCTGAGCACATGTCAGAGAATGTCAGAACGCATAGGATTGCCAGCATGGACAAATGGAGGCCTATTATTGGCCGAGACACATCACACAAATGATCCAAGGGTCCAAATTAATTTAGATGATGAGATGATGATTGGAAGGCTGAGATTTGAAGGCGAGAAGCTTCTTCTGAAACCCTAATCAACACCCATGCTCAGCTATAAATAGCCTTCTTCAGTCACGATTTAGAGGTGTTAGGTTTTTAGGTATTAGGAGTAGTGTAATTTAGGTAGTTTTTTATATAGTTGTAGCTTATTTGTTCAGCTTATTGTAGTTTCTGTTCAGTTCTCATATTTGTACTCACATGTTAGTATTTTAATGCAAGTCAACTTTTGGTCAACTGCTTATTTGCTTATCTTTCTGTGCTTATTCTCTTATTCTCAACTTATTCAATATCAGTATGGCTGTTTAATGTTAGTTAGATAGGTGGTTAGAGTTTATGCTTGTTTTTCTTACCTTAAATAGCTTTAAAACCAAAATTAGTCATAAAACAGTCAGCTTATTTAAACTGCTTATTACATTTGAAAGTTGATTAATTAGGTTGTTAGTAAGTTAGTGAGTATATGCTAGTACAAAATTTTAGTTTAATTGGTCATCTCTAGTGTTAAGTTCAAAACAGTCATGGTTTAAGGTGTGTTTGGCTGATAAGTCAAAATGGTTAAAAATGTGTTTCACTGTTCAACTGCTCTTGGGATCAAATTGGTCTTTCTTGATTTAGTTTAGGTTAGTGAATTTCAGTAGGAGTTTAGCTTATTTTAAGCTTCTTGAAGTTTTTAATAGGATAGTGCAACTTTAAGAATAAAACTGCCTATTAGCTTCTGATAAGCTGTGGCTTATTTGGATATGGATTTTAAGTTTTTTTTTAGGTGCAAACTAGTAGGATTTAAGTGATGGTTAAAGTTGTTACTGTTACATTGAGTATTGATAGAGTTTAGCTCATTTTCCCCAAACTGCTGAACCTGATAACTTTGTGTAGACCTACACACTAGGATTGTTCATCCCAGTATTTTCAATTGTCTGTATCTGCTTATTCCCTTGAGATCTTTGTTTGAAATTTAGTTTTGAAGTAGTTAGTAGTATGATCTTCTAGGTTCTGAGCTTCATTTTCACCTTGTAGCTTATCAATTAGCTTATTTTAGGTCTACAAGATGCCCCCTTAGACTGTTCATGCCTGCTATCAATTCCAGTTTCTATATGCTACTGTACTTGGTCTGATTTGAGCGAGCATTTGATTCACAAAATTGGGCATATTCAGTTTATAAGCAGTCTGTAGTATCAGCTTTTAGGATATGCATTTGGTTTTCCCTTAAGAGCTTTTTGCTAGCTTTTAGATCAGCTTTTAGTTAGCTGTTTGGCCATTTGAGTCTGCCCTATATTTGTTACTGCACTTCTGCTTATTAGCTTATTCTATAAGCTTCTCTGGTCTTTTTAGGTTGTTTTAAGCTTAAATTAGTGTTTTAATCCATTACTGAGCTTTTGATATTATTTGGTGTTATTTAGCTTATTTTAATGCTTTTTTCCCAACTGCTTATTTGCCCAATTTGCTTATTAGGGTGTAGTAGATTTCAAATTTCATTTTTCCTAGATTCAAAATTTAATTTTAGATTTACCTGCAATTTTTCAGATTTTTCCAAAATCATTTACTATTTTTAATCATTTAAATAGTTTCTTTTAGATTTAAATTCATAAAAAATAAAATAAAAATAAAAAAAATATAATTCTTTTTCCTAAAAATTTCTTTTATCATTTAGAATGTAGGAAAATTATTTTCATGCCCGTAGGATTAGTAGTGCTTCAAATTCACTTTTTATTTTGCGCTCGTACATAGTTTTTGATTTATTCGCGCGTTTTTAGGATTTCCCTTACGTTAGCCTTAGAATAGAATTTTCCCTTACCTTATTTACTGTTTTTAGTTTATGTTTCATCATTTTAGTTTAAAAATCATTATCACTCACTTTTATTCATCATTCACTGCACGTTTCACGATCCCGAATCACAATTCCATTCGATCTTCGTCGGGACAACGAACCTCGGGTTTTCACATTATTTACCTTTTGTGATTTCTCCCTTGATCTATAATTGTTACATCATGCTCATTCAGGTAACCGTTCTTGTGCTCATTTAGGTGACCATTCCGATGCTTACTTTAAAGTCACTTTTCTGCTAGATGTGGTGAGGATTATTTGTACCCACGTTAACAATCCAAATTATAAATATGCCATTATATTAATTGACATGATGGTGAGAATTCAAATATGAAATGTTGAAATGGGTGTGGGATTGGGGGCTAAAGTGGGGGCAAATTGGGTGCGTTTGGGTGGTGAAATGTGGGTTGAAGTGGGTGTGTTTGGGGGCTGAAATGGGTGGGTTTGGGGTGATGAAATGGGGCTGAATTGGATGTGTTTGGGGACTGAAGTGGGGGCTAAAATGGGTCAGTTTGGGGACTGAAGTGGGTGTGGGATTGGGGGCTGAAATGGGGGCGTTTTGGTGTTGAAATGGAGGTGGGTTTGGGTGATGAAATGAGTCTATTTCGGGGCTGAAGTGGGGGGCTAAAATGGGTCAATTTTAAGGCTGAAATAGATGTGGGAATGGGGGCTGAGGTGGGTGCGTTTGCGTGCTAAAATGGGGGCTGAAGTGGGTGTTGCGTGTTAAAAAACATCACTAACATAGATTTATATGTGGTTACAGATTAATGCAAAATAAGGCATTAGGTATTAGTTTCTTGACAAGTTATTACTTAGTTTAAGTCTTTGGTGAAATGGTTTTTTTAAGTGTAAGTGTGTTTTTTTCCAGGTTTTTGGGCCTAAAGTTGGGGTTTGGAAACTGAGCAGAATCAGTGAAGATTTTTGAATAGTATGGTTTAAATAATCCTTTTAATATAGTACTACTTATGTTCAAAAAGAAGATAAATTTAAGTAACTAATCATAGAATCATTGGATTGTAGATTCAGCCGGCTGTTAGAACTGAACTATGAGATCGAATTCACGAAAAGTAGGTGTCTTTGAATTCAAGTTTTTGTCGCACGAGATAGTGTTTGGATTTGCCTAAAATACACAATGAACTGCTAGGTGTGAACTTAGTATATAACTATTTGTTCTCATATTGTGTTAGTTGTTTATATTAATTGTTGTGAGATTGCTGATCAATGGGTGGGTTGGTTCCTTTTGAAAAAGCCTTAGCCACCAGACTAGATCTCCTCAAACCTTGATTGGTGCGTCTCCAAGGCAGACTTAGTTATACATTGTTGTATATTCGCCAATTTACACAAACATTATGCGATGAATACTTAGATACAAAGTTTGTGCGTAGCACGGGTTCTGAATGCCTCGTTATTGTATATGTTGCAACCTTTTTTTGCATGCGCACTAGTTGTGGTATCTATGCTTTTCTTTATGGAACTTGACTTTAAAAGATTGACATTTTTGCTGGTGACTAGTTGTCTTTATATTTAGTTCATTGCATCTTTGATTTCTCCAACCATATTGTCCATTCTTTCATATATTTCTCCCATTTTTGGACCTTCACCATCACAAAACTTAACCATCAAAAAAATGGGTTTTGTAAAAGCTAGAATATTCTCCACATTCTCCCAAAAGAGATCATCTTTAATCGTCTCGGTGACAACATATCCGGTTAATTGTGTGGTTTCATCCATTTTTTTGATCCATTCTCGCCATGAATTGGTAACTAAAGTGTGCACACAACAAGGGGACCAAAAGATATGCCTATACTCCTCAATTTCCCTCCCAGCCGCTTTGCAATTAGCCGCGTTATCGGTTACAACTTGCAAGACATTGCTTGGACCAATCTTCTCAATGGCTCCACGAAGAAATTTTGAAATTGCTAGTCCTGTTTTTTCCACCACTAGATAGTCTTCCGCATACATAAACATTGCACCACGCGAATTGACAGCAAGAACATTGATTAGGGGATTATGTTTAACATTAGACCACCCATCCGAGACGATTGAGACTCCTTGTGTGTACCAAGTGTCTTTAAATGGTGTTAGCTCCTTCTCAACATTGTGCACACATTCATCAAGCATTGTAGTTCTTAATTTTTCAGAAGAGGGGGGTTTGTATCCGGCTGGTGCTTGCTGGATTGCACTAACCATTTCAAGAAACTGTGGGTTACGTAATACATTGAATGGAATCCCGTTTGCACAAAATCCTCGAGTGATCTTCATATCCACCGCGTTTCTCTCCAACATGCCAAAAGTTTCTTCAATCCGATTCTTTGAAGACGCATTTTTGGAGAGAACCGAATTCTTCAACCTTTTTGAAACTCCACAATTTTCTGCTTCTCTTACCTTCTTCAAGAGCTGCTCACACTTCTGTCTATTGCTCGTCATGGCTGAACATCTTCCTATCCCAGCCTTTTTGCCCGGAGCAGGCCCAAAAAAATGGATATGTATCCTAGTGTATGTGCTGGTATATTCGCCATTACAGTGATTACAACTCCACCTTTTGGAACCTCCAGCATTCTTGCTGTTACCTGTAATAACAGAAGAACAGAACAGAACAGATTCAGAACAGATTAAGAATATGCAAGATATAAAACAGATTACATACCAGCACCAATGATAGTAACTTCTTCGAGTAGTGGTTTGCTATTATCTTTCTCTATTACTTTATCAGTTTCATCAGTTGCTTCAGTTTCATCTTCACTTGCTTGTTGTGTAACATCATCATCGAAATCAGCATAACCCGGTGTGTTGCTGACTATGGTCTCACTATCATCTTGAGTATTACGTTTTTGGCCAAAAGCCATTGAAGATAATTGATAGTGAATGGAAGAATTGTAGTAGAAGATGATTGATAGTGATGGTAAGGTGAGTATATATAGAAGAAAGAATGTAACAGATTGCTATACATGTAAAATTGATTTTGTAATTATTATTAAATAAGTTAATTTTTTATAGAGATTTGTAATTTTGTATTTAATGATGGAATATCAGCAGTCAATTTTTTATAGAGATTTGTAATTTTGTATTTAATGATGGAATAACTGAATAGGCTGTTATTTTCCCTCTCAAATTGCTAGGTTCGATGTACCAAGATAGATAATTCGTTGTCATCTCTGATTTGGTACGCTGAACCATTGCTTTTTGGTACGCTGAACCAATAGCGTATGGAACGCTGGTGTACCGCGTTTCGGTACACCCCGTACCAATTCGTGGTACTCTAACTCTGGAGCGAATTATGTGACTATGGGCGGGTCCCTTGTTGAAAAAGCACTAACAGGCAACTACAACGAGGCCCTATTGGATCTAGCCATCGAGACAGAAGAAACTTCTTCGAGAGCAAGACGCATGCACAGAGCCTTGAAAATACTGAACGTCCCAGATTTACCTTCTCCTGTAAATGGTCAAGATTTTTATAAAGTCTTAGCTGTAAGTAGAACATCATCTACTTCTCAGATTGAACAAATAGATAGAAACTCTCTGTGCACCCTCATGAAGATTCTGAGTATCTTATCAAAGCTGAAGAATTTTCTTCAGCTTTGATAAGATACTCAGAATCTTCATGAGGGTGCACAGAGAGTTTCTATCTATTTGTTCAATCTGAGAAGTAGATGATGTTCTACTTACAGCTAAGACTTTATAAAAATCTTGACCATTTACAGGAGAAGGTAAAGGTAAATCTGGGACGTTCAGTATTTTCAAGGCTCTGTGCATGCGTCTTGCTCTCGAAGAAGTTTCTTCTGTCTCGATGGCTAGATCCAATAGCAATAGAGCCTCGCTGTAGTTGCCTGTTAGTGCTTCTTCATTTGCTTTTTCAACAAGGGACCCGCCACCTGAAACCAAATAAAGTCATAAAGAAATAAAACTGAAAGCAAGTACTTCAACACAAATTTTTTTCAGAGTTAATTACCACAAGAAAGGCAGAAGACAAGGTGGAGGGTGGCGCCTTTTTGAATATTATAGTCAGCAAGGGTACGTTCATCCTCAAGCTGCTTCCCTGCAAAGATGAGCCTCTGTTGGTCTCGTGGGATGCCTTCCTTATCCTGAATCTTCGCCTTCACATTATCAATTGTATCAGAACTCTCAATCTCCAGTGTGATTGTCTTGCCTGTCAATGTCTTCACGAAGATTTGCATACCACCTCTCAGACGAAGCATCAAATGGAGAGTTGATTCCTTTTGGATATTGTAGTCTGCAAGAGTTCGCCTATCCTCTAGCTGCTTGCCTGCAAAGATCAACCTCTGCTGATCTGGCGGGATACCCTCCTTATCTTGGATCTTTGCTTTGACATTGTCTACTGTATCGGATCTTTCAACTACCAAAGTGATGTTCTTTCGAGTCAGAGTCTTCACAAAGATCTGCATCCCACCAGCAAGAGTCAAACCAAGGATCAAAAGATCCAAGACCAATCCATAGTGCTGCACCACAAATGATGGAAACTTCAGGCCACGTATCAGTCCATAAGAGTTTGTGTGGCTCATATCTTTATAAGACAACACAACATTGTTCTTTGCCGTGACATAATCAGCAATATTGTGGTCAAGGACCAATCGCAGAATGTTAAGCATCGTCAGATCAATCTTTTCAAAGAACTTCTCCACCTTGGTCTGAAGCATCACCACACACTGACCATCCCCAGTGTCCCATAAGCCCAGTTCTTCTCTTCGGAGCTGATTTAACCTCACAGCCACACTGTAGGACTCCTTAAGCCTCTCAAGAGCAAGAATAAGAAGCTTTGTATCGTGCTTGTAAGACAATGGTGGAAACGGTATGGGTGAGAACTTTCTAGATTCCAACCAATGCACTGTATTAGTGTAGATAGCCACAGCTTCTTCTGGGGTGACAGGACCATCATTTAAATAGTTGTTTTGGCGTTCCTGTAACAAAAATAGAAAAACAGGGAATTAACTATCTAGAAATGCGTGCATAGATGTGATATTGCAGTTCGTTATTAGCATATTATAAATGTGGTACAGAACATTAACATCACGGACCTATGTTGACATAAAAATAATTAAATCACATCAGATAGAGGTGGATTAAAAAGCAACTAAGAACATCGAGATATAAAGGTCACAGTCCATGCCAATGAAATAGAATTAGTACCTGTTCCCATGGCATGGGCATGTTTTCTAAAAGCTTGTAAACGGCATGAGGAACAACTTTAAGTGCCCTTAGATATACACGTTTGTCATGTCGATATTTCTTCGATGACATGTCACCATGATCCCTGTAAAAAACATCAGTTTAAAAAGTCAGAAGAGCCCGACACTATGAGCAAAGGTAAGATCAGAAAAAA
The DNA here is from genome assembly GCA_021014915.2 of Artemisia tridentata subsp. tridentata. Classification (NCBI taxonomy): domain Eukaryota; kingdom Viridiplantae; phylum Streptophyta; class Magnoliopsida; order Asterales; family Asteraceae; genus Artemisia; species Artemisia tridentata. Next base: position 173,054,038 of record CP139507.1, read on the forward strand.
AAAAAGTTCATAAAATAATAATTCTGAACAAATATCATCTGAGCACAACTTCTAATCCAATATAACCCATATACTTCCAAAAAGAGGCCATATCAGCTGTAACTCCAAGAGCTAAAAATCCACAAACTATACTAAAGAGTCTAAGACCTAAGGGCACTCCTAAGACTGCAAACGATATCATGCTTAATATACAAAGTTATCATGTTACACGCAAACATATATATTACTGAAAAATCTACAAACAAAAATTCATGGAATTAGATGTCTAGATGAATCTCGCCTATGCATAACTTTAAACCCCATAAACCACATATGTTTCCTTCCGATGATATTTAGTGATACACACTCGTATTCCCCTTGTTCATGTCAAACCACTTCTATACAAACACAAATACCTTTACTATTAAATACTACTAATACGCAAAAACAACACGAGTCAATCTCGAGCAGCTCTCAATTTACGAAGATAAAACTAGTCCTAACTAATTCAAACTATAGCATACTTCACACATAAACACACACAATAATGCTCATAAGCTTTTTGAGCCGCATAATTTGATACTCGAGCTCAGAGGCGGCTCTTGGGTGGGCCGGGGAGGCCAACCGGCCAGGGCCCGTTTTACGCGGGGCACATTTTAAAAAAAAAAAAAAATCCTATATATATATATATATATTATATGTATTTTTTTAAATAGGTATTAAACATTTAAACTTGGGCCCAATTAAATACTAATCTTATAATTAAACCTATAACCCATAATAAATTTATAAGCCCAATACCCAAATCAATACCCTCTTAAAATACTTAAAAAAAAAAATAATAAATAAACCCTCCCTTCTATGCAGACAAAGTTCCAAAACCAAGAAAGCAAACTTATTATTTTATTAACTTATCCTTTGGCCTTCCAAAAAAAAACTTATCCTCTGAATGAAACTCGATTCTCAAGTCGACATCGCCACATCGGTATTTGTTCTTTTTTTATTTTTTTAACCGATTATCTATTACTATTTGATTCTTTCACTGTAATTACTAATTGTAACTTTGAGTTGTGATTAATTGTAACTTTGAGTTGTGATTCTTTCACTGTAGTCTGTAGATGTATAGTTTAATGTTAACTGTTAAGCCCAATGTTATTAATTAGCTAATTGTTATAGATTTAGAATTGAGGGGTTTATTGAATTAGCCCTAATTGAGCCCTAAAAGTCTTAGTTGTTAGTTGTTATAAACTTGTGATTGAGTGAATTGTTAATGGTTTTGAATTTGGATTTTATTTTTAGAAATTATGCCTCCTAAACAAGCATCCGGTTGGCAAAAACGTCAAAAAAGAAAACGAGATGAACAAATGGCCAAGTCTTTATCCGGTACAATATCTAAACTTTGGTCGCCTTTACTAAATGCTAAAGAGCAACATCCTATAGAAGAAGAAATAGAAGGAGAAAAAGAGCAAGAAGATGTTGTACAGGAAGAACATGCTGAAGTAGAACTAGAAGATGGGGAAGGGCACGAACACGTTGAAGAAGAAGATGTTGAAGAGGAAGAACATGTTAATGCTAATATAAATGAAGAACATGTTAATCCTGTTGATATATTTGATCCAAGACGGTGGGAAGGCCTTAATTCTGATGAGATTAAACTTTTGGTGGAGAAAGGCCCTAAAAGAGATACTAATATATTATTTGGTCCGTGTGATAATAATGGTAGACGATTTACCGCAGCAATGTATACACGAACTTTATCAAACATGGAGAAATGTGATAGAGAATGGCTAGTATATTCGAAAGAGTTAGACAAACTATTTTGTTTCTGTTGTAAAGTGTTTAGACAAGGGATTCCAAAAGGTGGATTGGAAGGTGAAGGTTATTCAGATTGGCACCATGCTCCTAGTAGAGTTAAATCACATGAAGTTTCTTTGGATCATCTCATAAATATTAAAAAGTGGTTTGATATGCGTAAAAGATTGAAGTTGAACGAAACAATTGATAAAGTTCATTATGAGCAATTCAAGAAAGAAAGAGATTACTGGAAACAAGTCCTTTTGAGAATCATTGCACTAGTGAAGTTTCTTGCTAAACATAATTTGGCATTCTGTGGTAAAAAAGAAAAGTTGTATGAAAAAGGTAATGGTAAATTGTTTTGTTTTTGACTTTTTCCACTTAATACCTATTTGTACATTGTTATAACTAATTAAACTTCTTATTTGTTAATTGTATTTAAAAGGTAATGGAAATTTCTTGGGTCTCATTGAAATGTTGGAAGAGTTTGATCCGGTTATCAAGGAGCATTTGCGGCGGATCATAAATGATGAGGTTCATGTGCATTATCTTGGACATAACATCCAAAATGAGATTATACATTTGCTTGCTCAAGAGATTAAAAAAGAAATTATCAAGAACATAAAAGAAGCAAAGTACTACTCAATCATACTTGATTGTACTCCTGATTCAAGTAACCAAGAACAGATGACTATAATAGTGAGGTACTTAAAGTTCTCATCTAATTCTGTTACTGTTGAGGAGTCCTTTTTAGGGTTTTTAAATGCTAATGATACCACCGGAAAAGGACTATTTGATATTACTTATGCGGAGTTACAGTCACTTGGTCTTGAAATTGATGATATGCGTGGTCAAGGGTATGACAATGGAGCAAATATGAAAGGGTCACACCAAGGAGTGCAAACAAGATTTTTAAAAGAAAATCCTAGAGCATTTTACACTCCTTGTGGTTGTCATTCTCTTAACCTTACATTATGTGATATGGCTCGTTGTTGTGTTAAAGGAAAGAGCTTTTTTGGAAAGATCCAACGTATTTATACTATCTTTGCAAATTCTATTAATCGGTGGCAAATTTTGAAAGATAATGTTAAAACTTTGACTCTTAAGTCATTGTCTCAAACTCGTTGGGAAAGTCGAGTTGAGAGTGTGAAGGCTATTAAAACGCAACTTGTCGATGTACGCGAAGCTTTACTTGAAGTTGGAGAAAAAGATAAAGATGATGCCATCGCAGATGAAGCAAATTCCTTAGCAGAAAAAGAAATTGGTGAATTTGACTTTTTAGTATCAATTGTCATCTGGTATCAAGTATTAGACCATGTGAATATAGCAAGCAAAAAGTTACAAGCAAAGGATATGCATCTCGATGTTGCTATTCAAGAAATAAATAGATTGATTGAGTTCTTCAAGGATTATAGAGAAACTGGTTTTCCAAAAGCGATTGAAGAAGCTACAGAGATTGCAAGTGAAATGGGTATTCCTCCGATATTTCCAGAAAAACGTAAGATTCTAAGGAAAAAAAGAAGTGATGAGAGTTCAAGTGCCCAAGAAGTTTCATTTACACCTGAAGAGAATTATAGAGTAAATTATTTCTTATATATCGTTGATCAGGCTATTGCTTCTCTTGAGGTAAGATTTGACCAATTCAAAAAGTACGAGGAATTATTTGGTTTTCTGTTTCCACATAAGTTGAGGGGAATTGAAGATGAAGATCTTAAGTTGTCTTGTCATCGTCTTGAAAATGCACTCAAGTTTGAAGAAAGATCGGATATTGATGCTGAAGAACTTTATTCAGAGTTGAGGTTAATTGACACATCACAAAAATTTAACGACCCTGTAGATGTTTTGGAGCATATGAAAGAAGACGGTTATTTCCCAAATGCATGCATTACATATAGAATATTGTTGACCATTCCAGTCACGGTGGCATCTGCAGAAAGGAGTTTTTCAAAATTAAAGTTATTGAAATCATACTTACGATCCACAATGTCTCAAGAAAGACTTAGCGGGTTAGCGATGATAGCTATCGAGAGCGAAATCTTAGATAGTATAAATTGTGAAGAGTTGATCCACCAATTTGCTAGCAAGAATGCTAGGAGAGCTTCACGAATTGTCGGTTAGATGCTAGCCATTACGGTATGTAATTTCACTCATTCTAGTACTATTCTTTTGCTAATTGTCATGTTTATTGCTATAACATTGATCGTACTTAAAATTTAGTTTAAATTATTTAATTCGCTTAAAGCCTAAGGAGTCTAAGGGGCATATTTTTTAACGGCTCGGACAGGGCACGTAAATCCTCAGAGACGCCTCTGCTCGAGCTGGTCCATTTCGTGAGTGAATCTAAAAACTAAAACTAGTCCTAACTAATTGAAACACGCGAACACATACAGATATTTATATTTACATAACTTCAAAATTTTAACAATGAGCGGTAAAATAAGATTACCTGATAATTTAACCTCCATTAACTAAATAATTAGACCAAAATCCACACACATACACACGCACGTGACTTCAATAAAAGTATATGACCAGGCTAAAACCACTCCCAACTAATTCACACTATATATCAAAAAGCACACATATCAAAGTATGAAACACATATAGCATACTTGACACAAATAAACAAGCTTTTCGAGCTGCATATTTCTATACTAGTTTCGCAAGTCGATCTCGAAGCTAAAAACTACTCCTACTAATGAAACCTATACATCAAAAACACATATTAATACACAAATTAGGCCAAAAACTACACATAAACACGTGTAAATTCAAATACAAAAGTATACGATAAGCATATTTTAATAGTCTATCCAATTTGTGCGACTCAGACAAATATTTCGCGATCTCGATTATCAAAGCTAAAACAAACTAAACAACAGAAACACACATTAACATACAAATTCGGTCAAAAACACATACGATAACGCTCGCAACACTTATTTCGATACTTGTTTCGCAGGTGAATCTCGAAGCTAAAACTACTCCAAACTAACTCAGACTACACATCAAAGCACACATATTAATACATAAATTAGGTCAAAAACTACACATAAACACACATACTGCATATTCTAATAGTCTATTCAAGTTGAGCAACTCGTTAATATTAAGTGATCTCAATTCTCGCAGCTTAAACTACTCCTAACTAACTCAAACTACAGTTCAGAAAGACATATTAACATATAAATTAGGTCAAAAACACATACTAATAAACACATATGATAACGATCGCAACACATGTTTTGATACTCGTTTCGCGAGTGAATCTCGAAGCTAAAACTACTCCTGAATAACTCAAACTATACATCAAAAACAGACATCAATACACAAATTAGGTAAAAAACTACAGATAATCACTCGTATTTTAATAGCCTATCAAATTTGAGCAACACGTTAAAATTTGTTAACATTTTGCGATCTACGCTAAAACTACTCCTAAATAAGTCACACTACACATCAGAAACACATATTAAGATATAAATTAGGTCAAAAACACATAAATAAGTACAAACTAACTCAAAACTAAACATCATAAACAGATAAATTAGGTCAAAATACCTGATGATTTTACGAACATGGTCAGGAGGCATATCTTCTTTCTGAGTCGCAACGACACTAAATTTCCTCTTATCACCATATCGATTCGACTGCATCCGCTTCCTCGCTTTCTCCTCTAACCTCGCCGCCGTCGGTAACACCGTGTACGACGGTTGTGCCGCTGCCGGAGGTAGTATCGCTCCTCCGCCTGTCCCCGGCGGAACATTCATTCCGTTACCGTTATTGTTATACATTAATCGTCAAGGGATTGATGACGTAATCAAGTGTTTGGTGAAGGCTAGGGTTTTGGATCTGGTGTGAGTGAAGGTGTGTTCGGGGGGTGGGATGCTTAGTATATACCCAAAAATTTTATTGGAGTACTTGTGTTGAGTGTTGACCGACTATTTATATACGAGTACTTTTTAATTTTCAAATATATTTACCTTTTCTCCAATGTTTTAAAAACCGGTTCGACCGGTGTCCGGCTGGTCGGCCGGTTTTTTAAACCCCGGTTTTTAGAGGTCCCGTTCACTGTTTTGAACCGGCCGGTTTTTCTGGTTTGACCGGTTTTGATTTTTTTTTTTTTTTTTTTTTTTGATTTTTTAGTAAACGGTTCAGCCGGTTCGACCGGTGCCGGATGACTGACCGGTTCGATTAAAATTCCGGTTTTTAAAACATTGCTTTTCTCACTTGATCAATTAAAGGCTTTAGACGATTTAGTTTTTTGGGTGACACGACAACCTATTTGAGGTTGTTGTCCAAATTGTCTAAACAACAACCTGAGTTATATGACGGTTTATTTAATCACATGAGTCATTTTAATTTGCATACTCAAAAATCACAAACATATCAAGGGACAAATCTAAACCATTCATTTTATTTGATTAAAAAGACAATATTTAAGAATAATAAAAACATGGAGGACCAAAAATGTGTAAATTCACTCAAAACTAACCCCAACCACTCCCTCATTATCAGTAGAGGTATCAAATCTTGCCAAAATTGTAATTAATGGACTTTTTTTTTGCTGTTTTTATACGTTTTGAACGATTTTTTACGTTTTTTTACTGTTTTCGTCTGTTTTTATAAGATTTCGTCAGTTTTCTTACGTTTTTATACATTTTCGGCCGTTTTCATACGTTTTCGTCGGTTTGCATACGTTATCGTCTGTTTTCAGACGTTTTCGTCCGTTTTTATACGTTTTCAGACATTTTTGTCCGTTTTCATAGTTTCCGTCCGTTTTTTTTACATTTTCGTCTGTTTTTATACGTTCTCGTCTGTTTTCATCCGTTTTTATACGTTTTTGTCCGTTTTTAGACGTTTTTGTCCGTTTTCGTCCGTTTTTATACGTTTTCGTCCATTTTCATACGTTTTCGTTTTTTATACGTTTTCATACTTTTATATACGTTTTTGTCTGTTTTTAGACGTTTTTATACGCTTTTGTCCGTTTTTTACGTTTTCGTCCATTTTTAGACGTTTTCGTCCGTTTTTATACGTTTTCGTCCGTTTTCATCCGTTTTTATACGTTTTCGTCCGTTTTCAAACGTTTTGTCCGTTTTCGGCCGTTTTTATACGTTTTTGTCTGTTTTCAGACGTTTTCGTCCGTTTTCATACGTTTTCGGCAGTTTTTATACATTTTATTTATCTCGTGTGATATAACACTGTAAGGAAGATGAAGAGTATTTAAATTTTCGTTCTTAGTTACTTAAGAGTAATATCTCATGTGATAAAGCAATGTAATATGACACTAATTCTGTTATTCTACATATGAGTAATATCACAGGCGATAAAGCAATAGAATGTAACACTAATTCTGGTATTCTACATATGAGTAATATCACATGTGATAAAATAATAAAATGACCAAAAGTAGACATCATTTATGTATATATATATATATATATATATATATATATATATATATATATATATATATATATATATATATATATATATATATATATATAGGGGCGCGTTCTATGCAGTACCAATATTAGATACAGTACTTTACAGTACTCTTTTTGACCAATAAGAATTTACTACTATTAAATATTTTTATTTAATTCATAAGGGTATATTAGTAAAACACATTTTAACTTTGTTTTTGAATTTTTTAATTATAAAACGTTTTTAAACACCTTAATTTTCGGAATTTAAAATATATTTTTTTTATATAATTTTTTTTCCAGAATTTTTTTTTAATTTTCTTTTACATAGATGTTTTACGAAAAATTAAGTGCATATGTGTTTTTTTTTTAAATATTGTAAATTTACATATGTTTTATGCGTACAATTGTTTAGATACCAAAGTTATTTTATTCAAAATGGTAATTGCACATATGTTTCTAGTAGACATTCTTTAATCTTCAAAATTTATAATAAAAAACATAGACGCATACATGTAAACTCTAAATTTACAACAAACCAAAAACATAAATAGTATATATACAAAATGAAATACAATTCAAATATAAATGTATCTTCTTTAATATAGATGTGTCCATCATTCAGAAACATGTGTGCACTATTCCAAAAACATACGGGCACGTTTCACTTTCTTATCAAATTCATTAGAACATATGAGTGCCCTTCCAAAAACATATGTGTACACTGCGATTTCTCATCAAATTCATTGAAACATATTCGCACTCCTTCCAAAAACATGTTCAATACCTGTAATTACAAACAATTATAATTATTTTTATTATGAACATCTAGAAAACACATATGCACAATCTAAACATATCTGCATAAATTTTTTATTTTATTTCATATCAACATTAAAACATATATGCATAATTGGTTAAACTTAACAAACCACCGAACAAAAGTATCACATCTTTATGATCTACGATATCTTCAATAACATAAAAACAATTAGCACTTTTAGAGAATATAACTTAACATTTTAATTTTAATACCATCAACAGCCAATTATAAGTATCTTAACAAAAATGTCATCAACTACAAAAACAACTCACAATCCCATTCATTTACACATCAAAAACCATAAAACAATTAAATAATGATTACCTGTCCTCAATCGCACAACCCTTCATTTTTCTTTTCTCCGATGCGTAATTTGACGATTACAAGTTTTCAACCCACCAAATACAATTGTTAGGAAAATATTTCAGTTGACTATTAAATGAGTAGTCCTATTTAATTTGTTACTTTACAACGTGGTGTGTCAGATGTATTGTTCCATCGAATGCAATATTGCATTAATTGATGGTGCCTTTTGTTTATTTTTTTAATTAATTGTTGGTATATACGACTGAAAGTGATACACGACAGATCCAACCAGGTGCTACGCCGAGAAATGAATATTGAATCGACCAGATCCAACGGCGACAGATCTGTCATTGTATCTCGTCCTCCTCCTCTAGCACAACCACAACATCGGTTCCGGATCTGAATTTAAAGAGCGGTTTTTAGGTTGGTGGTTACTACGAGCAGCACCAAAAAACCTTAAATCGGATTTTGGGTTGGTGGTAGTAAGAACATGGACGATTGTGGTGAGGCTGTGAAAGTGGCGGCGGGCGATTTAAGGATTAAGGTTAGGTTTGATGGGTGAAAGAGAGGGTTATGAAAGTGGGAGAGATGAAAAAATGATTTTTTTTTTAATCCTTTAGAATAGGGACGGTTTTGAAATGCCTAAAAGTTAAATTCCCATAATGCCCTTTCAGCCTTTTGTTTAATTAAAAAAGAAACCCTCATCTTTTGTTTAATTACAATTTTGGCACTTTTAATCCTAACCTTTGATCAAACTCATCCAATGGCCTAGATTCATTTTAAGAGTACTGTAAAGTACTGCATATAATATTGGTACTGCATAGAATACAACACTATATATATATATATATATATATATATATAAATATATATAATATATAATAAATAATATATAATAATAATTATAATTATATATATAATATATAAATATAACAATATGCGTATGACGTCATCAAATGCCCAGATAACCCAGTAAGCGCCATTAATGCCCAGTAAGCGGCCATTAATGCCCAGTAAGCGGCCATTAATGCCCAGTAAGCAGACATTAAGTGCCACATGGCAAAATTTCTATATTCTAGCATTTTTTTTATACCGAAATTAAAAATTTAGTATGCAGGGTTCAAACCATGTATCTGTTAGGTTATTAGCAAGTATTGTTACCATTATGCCAAATTAATTTTTTTGATTTGTTATCTAAAACAAAATATATACGCTTATTTTTTAATTTGTGTACCGAATTTTATGAAGATATACTCGGTATATATTTGTTTTAATTTATAGTATATATATTTGTTTAATTTATTGAAGATATACTTTGAAGATAAGTTTAGAATATATTTTGTTTAAATCTTTTCTTCCTATTTTTACGATATGTGTTTATCAACATTTATTTATGTGATACTTTGACACTATATATATACATTATATAATATAACGCTTCTTATCAGGTCATAAAAATCGGAAGGTATATTCATAAAAATATAGTCAATTATGCAAGGCCATAGACACTCTGCAAGGCTTGCACGAGGGTCTGATAAGAAAAGTAACGGTGCTCCTTCAGAAGGTTTGTTTTTACATATGATTCTGATGTTGATACTCCTTTTGTTACGTGATTGTATAATTAATCTGATGTTGATATGTATATAATATATATGTTTTTTTTCATAAAATTATATTGTTGAGTTGTTATGTTGTTGTTGTGTAAAGTTTTTTTCATAAAGTTTTATTGTTGAGTTGTTATGTTGTTATTGCTGTTGTTGTATAATCATTGTAATGTTTGTGATGTTGTTGTGGTTTTAATCTAATGTTATAATGCATGATCCTTCAGAAGGTTTGTTTTTACATATGATTCTGATGTTGATACTCCTTTTGTTACGTGATTGTATAATTAATCTGATGTTGATATGTATATAGTATATATGTTTTTTTTCATAAAATTATATTGTTGAGTTGTTATGTTGTTGTTGTGTAGAGTTTTTTTCATAAAGTTTTATTGTTGAGTTGTTATGTTGTTACTGCTGCTGTTGTATAATCATTGTAATGTTTGTGATGTTGTTGTGGTTTTAATCTAATGTTCTAATGCATGATCGTTTCTTAATTGGATATAGTTGTTAAGCCAGACAAGAATAATACCATACAGAAAGGAAATTCTAAAACCCATTCCCAAGGTATTTTGTTGTTTTAAGTTAACATGCATCATACACCGTTTTTTTTTGTTTATTTTACAATGTAAATTTTATGCCTTTGTATTAGTTACTCATCCACAAGGTCGTTTTGATACACCAGGTGGACGAACCGGAAACCATAATTCAGATGTACACAATGTTTCTAATGATGTGTTGCAGTCAACGGGTACCAGCTTTATTAAGGTTTTATTTATATACATTATACATTGTGTTTGTACTATGTTGTTTAATTTTATATTTTTTTGAATCAGATAAAGGTTTGGTTCAGAAGACTCCATCGTCTGTATTCGAAAATTCCATATTTGAAAGTGATACACCTGGTAGAGGATCTAAAACAGCTGTTTCTAATATTGTTAGCCAAGCTAAAGGTGGTGGGTTGAATACGTTTTAATTAGGACAGTATTACGTTATGTTTGTATATTGTTAATTGTATCAGTGTATAAATCGGTTGTATGTTGTTAGTTGTATCGGTAATACGTTTTGATTAGACCAGTAATAAATTATGTTTACATATTGTTAATTGTTTCAGTATCTACATCACCTGCAAAGAGGAAATTTGGGCAGGGCTCATCATCTTCAGGGGCATATCCAGTTCATGCGGGTAACATGTTTCTAGGATGTTTGCTTTCATATCAAAAGTCATTCCTATAATATACTGATATTCCATGTTTATATATTTTAAACCATGGTAAATCTGTACCCATTGAATAACAGGATCTGAACAACAATTGAAGAGAAAAGCTGTTAATCAATCAACCACTTCTGAAGCACGATCCACATATGAGAATTCTGATATTGATAGGAGAACAAACTCAAATGCTGAGTCTAGAAGGTTGGCCTACATTAGAGATCAAAAAAAGGATTTGAGGTACCAGACATCAGCATCGGAGGCGCCTTCGAGTATGAACAACATATCCGCGGTGCACACGTCGTCCTATGGGAAGTTTCCATCAGGTTTTGTGCTAACATTGTGCATATAGTTTAGTTTAAATTAACCAGTTTATATAAACTGCATAATCATAATAATTTTTTGTGTATTTGTAGGAGGTAATTCTCATACAAGGAAATACAATGGAAGGAACATGTCCACTGCTAAAAGTTCATCAGCAGGTTTATTTTAGATGATTTGTGCATTATACATTGTGGTTTTAATATAGTAGAATAAAATAGCATGCTTTTGATTTTTTATGTATATACATTGTTATTTTAATAGAGTGCAAGAAAATAATCTATTTTTGATTTTTTTATGTTCAGTACTGAAGGAGTGGACAATGACTCTCATTAAAGATATTAATCCAATGAATTTAAACATGGCCATTAAAGGAAGGTGTATCTCTGTATGGCATTCACACAAACTTAATGAAGAACATGATCCTTACAGCCTTGATTGTGTTTTCCAGGATGAAGAGGTGTCTTGAATTACGTTTATAAATATTTGTATTTGTATAAATTTATTAAAATCTCTGATATTTGAATTGTATTAACAGTCGAACCGTGTTCAGATTTACATCAAGAAGGAGTTTATGTTTAAATTTGAACCTCTTTTGCAAGAAGGTCAATGTTACATAATCTTTAATTTTGGAGTTGCGGAGAATGCTGGAAAGTTACCGTTGCTGCCAAACCAATGGAAAATATCTTTCTATAAAGGAACCGAAGTTACTCGGATTGATCACATCAATGACAACTTTGTTGGTTTCATTAACAAGCCATTCTCGAGTATTCTGGATACAGATAATGAATATCACGAACATGATTGTGTTGGTATGTGTATTTTATGCATAGTACGCAGAATGTGTTATAGTGTTTAAAAGGTTAATTGCATGCTGTTAAATTTTTTTTTCCCAGATATTATTGGTACAGTTGTGGCTATTGGAAAAACAGTGACCGTGAACAGTGCTGGTGGCCGGAAGCTACGCAGGACAATCGTTGTTGAAGACGCCGAGTAACTATACTTTATCCATTCCCATTTAATTAACATATTATGTATAGAATTGTATTCAGCTGTGTTCATGTATTTAATAAACACTTGATACGCAGATCTTTAAGACTCGATTGTACATTTTGGGACAATTGGGCATTAATGTGGGATGATTACGACAACAGGCGTGATGAACTTGGCCATATAGACATCCTATTGATGCTGGGAAAAGTGAAATATTGGGATAGTGAGTTTTTTTATTGTGTATTAAAATTTTGTTCATAGAGGTAAGGTTTTTACTTCGTATCAATGATTTTTAAAATTCATTGTCTCTGTTGTGCAATACAGACAAGCCATCAATACATAACGCTTTATTCGGCACCAAGATATTTGTAAACAGGGATGTGCCACAATTGTTGGCATTCCGTAAAAGGTGATTATATTGGTGATGTGCTATATGTGTTTTAACTTTAGACACGGTACATGTTAAATTTATCGGCAAGTTTATTTATACATTTCACAGGTATGAAGAGCAGGATGGATATGTTGCGAGTGAATTTAGGATTGGAGATTATTCAGCTGACAAACGTGTTGTTACTCCTGCGGAGTTCATGCACGGTTGTGTAAAAAGGATGGTTGGGATGATTCGTACCATTGAACCGGTCAGATAAAATTTATTCCTTTTAAATATGATATGACTTTTATTGTATCGGTGATCAAAACCACGTTAATAATGTTTTTATATGGTTTTGTATTTAAACACAGGAATCATATTGTGTGGTTTATGCAAAAGTTCATAGTATACAATATGAGAATGGATGGGTCTACACGGGTTGCAAAACGTGCAGTACCAGGGTAACACCAATTGTTTCGAAGGGCAATTCAGGGTCAAAAAATAATAAACAGGTGTGGTACTGTAAGAAACATGGAGAGACATTCGCAGTTGCTTCGAGGTATATAAACAACGTGTTCTATATATATGAAATTACTTTAATCCGTCCTTAAACATGGAAGATTAATGTAATGGCTTAAACTCTTTACACTTGATGATTAATATACTATATTTGTAGGTTCAAAATAATTGCGCGAATATTTGATCGTAGTGGTACTGCACAAGTTGTCATTTTTGACAAGAGTGTGCATAAAATGACAAATGTAACGGCGTGGGAGATAATGGAGAAAGAAGGCCTGAACACAGAGGATTACTTTCCAGAAGTCCTCAATCAAATTATTGGAAGGAAATATCTTTTCAAAATTTTAGTTTCTGAGTCTAACCACAGCAATAATAGTTATATATATCGAGCGGAAAAGGTGACCGAGGATGCTGATATAATTGACTATTTCAAAAGTGGTTTTACAGAGGCACAGTTTGCTTGATTGGCTATTTTGATATATTAAGCAATTGTTTATATTTACAAACAAATGTACACTAAACGTTTAACAAATTGGTCAAAATAGGATGATGACGAGGATGATCAGGGTTTGGAATATGACTCCATGTGTTCAGGCGATGAATTTGAAACAGAATCTCGTGATATGGATGAGGTATTGTGCAATGTATTTTTAGACGGCAACAAACACCTTACAATTCTAACGAACAATATAATCTAAACTTTTGTTTCTTTTGACAAACTGTACCAGGAACCAAAAAATGATAACATGGTTCCATCCATAGATGCAATGGACGATGTGCAAGCAGCCTTTGTCGATGTCACAGGTGATAATCTAATTCAATTGGATGATGCAAACAATGACAATACAAGCAACAGTAATGATGTCTCAACAACAATGGATAAAGAATCACCGCCCGGTGGCCTTAACGAGGAAGGCAGCCAAAAACATAACTGATGTTCATTTCAGTTTTTTGATTTGTTTGAACAATTTATTTACCGTTTTTATATTATTTATTTTGTGGACACTCCTAAATTTTTGTCATAGACTTCTCATCAATATTAATACATTGCACTGTTTTGGTTATTCGATTATTTATTTTTAGTTAAAATAATTGTCGTAAGCGAATAATTATCTATGTCGTGTGTTCTTAAAATTTAAAAAATTCAAAGTATTTTTTTGTTTAAATTTAAAATATATTGATCATATTTTTTTTAGCGAGTACTTAACATATATGAATATGATAATTTACAGTATTGTATCTTGATATTTTTTAAAAATATACACATATCCAGTAATTACATTCAAACATATCTTAGACTTATTGTATCTTGATATTTTTTAAAAATATACACGTATCTAGTAATTACATTCAAACATATCTTAGACCTTTGAACTTCCACTTTTTTGTGGATAAATATGTGTAAATCCTTCCATTCCATCTCCCCATACACACGATCGAAAAAAAACACTGTTCTTCTTAGCACGCATCTTTCATCTTGCAAGAATCTGGAAAATGTCTTCCAACAAGAAGAGGAGCAGGAACGCTGACGAAGAAGCCCGCCCAATGACGAGGAAGTGGAAGAGAGCATAGAGTCTATATATGACTGGATGATTTCTGAGAGACTGAGCATTAAAAAAAAGACAATGGGAGCAAAAGAAAGATGAAGAGGCGAGGGAAAGAGAACAGAGGAGAAAGTATTTGCAGTTCCTGAGAGAGGTTACAGCTCTTGAGAAATCAAAAAAAAAAAAAAAAAAAAAAAAAAAAAAAAAAAAAAACGTTGATGTTCCTTTAATTGAATCGGATGATGAAGATGAGTATCTAGAGATATATTCTTATGATGAGATGCATCTTTCATTCTCATCAAAATATATTTAATTTCATGAAATTTTTTGTTCACTGTGTGATATTTGCTGTTTAGTTACAATATTAAATATTTTGTATTTTGTTTAAACTCTCTAATGAAATTACATTCTTAGATATGCACATCACGAATACAGTTAACAAGAGAGTTGTTTTTCAACTACACATACTTAAAACATATTTTGTAGCAAATCATTTTTTAATAATATGTTGAGAAGATGCATCTCGAAACACATATCCATTGAAAGAGTTACCAATTTATAATTATCAAGAGATAGAGTAAAATCATACATATGTTCATGATAAACATCGATTTCATGTATAATGAGAATATACTCAATTCTAATAATATGTTAATTACCATGAAAGGGGAAAAGGAAACTTTTATTTTATATTCAAGGCACAATATACATCATATAAACTCTAAAAATACGTTTGTAGTATAAATGTGAAAATATATTATATGACAACTCAACTGAATTATGATTATTAATATATAGAATAAAGCTATATATGTGTTTTAGATAAACCTACAAGAAAGGAATGGATTTTCAAATTTAATGGTCATCTCCAAACTCTATAAATAAAGCCATATATTAGCCTAATGAACATGTATCTACCATAGCTGATATTCAATAATACAATCACGACTAGATACACATTCACAAAAGGTACACACTATTAAGTTAAAGATTTTTTTTTTTTAATTATCATAGCCTAAACTCAATTTAACTTATACAATTTTAGCGAGGTAATATGAAGATAGAACATGATTATGCTTCTCCAACCGATGTTTCGTTTGCTAGCGATATACCGATCATTGATATATCAGATGATGAAGAGGTACAGCAACTAACTTAAATTGTTATTTAATCTAAATATGAAACATGACATCTGATTATGTTTATCACAACTACAGCCTGGACATGCTGGTGTGTTCAAAAAGGATATACCGATTATTCATATATCAGACAATGAAGAGGTATCGTTGATAACATATCTAAGAAGTTTCCTTTACAATTTACTGCATGCTCATTTAGCATTTATCTTTGTCGCAACAACTAACTTGAGTTATTATTTAAAGTATATATGAACGGCGCTATCTAATTGTGTGTATCATGGTTACAGTCTGGACGGGCTGATTTGTGAAAAAAAGCATACACCAATTGTTCATATATCAGACAATAGAGATAACATGTCTATGTACTTCTTTTTATAATTTAACATGTACTTATTTAGCAACTCTCTTTGGCACACAAACTAACTTAGGTTGTTATTTAGACTATATATGAAAAACAATGACTGATTATGTTTATAATAGTTACAGCCTGGAGATGCTGAGTTGTTCAAAAAAGATATACCAATTGTTCGTGTATCAAAGAATGAAGAGGTACCCTTGATAACATGTCTAATAGCTTCGTTTTAAATTTAATATCTGCTTATGACTCATAACAAGATTTTACCATGGCTTATGTTTTTTTTTTTTTTTTTTAAAAAGGTTAGTATGTTTGGATCTATTGTTATTGGATGAATAATACACTATTGTTATTTAGCAACTATCTTTAGCACATATAAATACTTAAGTCATCGTTTTGTTTTGTTTTTTTTTCCAGCCTACTTTACAGTCACATAAACGACGTAGGTTGTGTAAAAAACCCGATAATAAAAACACAACCTGTAACGAGGTTATATCATCGAATGATGAACAGCCACAGGTATTTGAGGCACGAAAAAGAAATAATAGTGGAGTCCAAGGAGAACATAGAATGGTACGAATCAGCATATTATTTTCATACTTTGATTTATCAAGTTAATATCTTATAACTCACAATATGTCTTTATATTGTCTTCTTTTAATCCTATCAGGCTGATGAAGCAGTTAAGAAAGAAAACAATTACATTCATGGAGAAGATATAGTGGTATACATTAATTGTACAATAGCGTGGATGCTTTGTTTTTTATTTTTTTAAATACATGAATATATTGTAACTTACAATTGGTTTTTATATTGTGTACTTTGAAACGTACAAGTCTGATGATGATGAACGTATTATAATAAAAAGATCTAAAGCATCACATCCAATAGACGGCATAAGACGCAAAAATTATATGTTGATTGATGATGATACAACTGATGAATCCGATAAGAAAAAAAGCAGTTCAGAAGATGGGGTTTGGGTAAATATCAATGATCTTGATGAACCCTTTTATCCTTTAAAAGAATATAAGCCCAGATACACCATCCCTGATGAACTTATCATTGAAGCCTCTTCAACAGGTTGTTTGTTGAAAACAACTATGTACTTATTTGTATTTGTGAATTGTTAAATATGTTTTATATTAAAGGTCGTATGTTGTTTAAATAATGTTCTATCTGATATTTTCATAGGGGATTCAAAATATACATCCATAGATGAGGATCATCAAGAAGATTATGAGGTTTATGACACGGAGGTTATCCCCAAATGTAGAATGGATGATGATGACATTTGGGACGAGCTGCCTCATATTGACGGAAACATGCACAGTAAAAGTATTCAAACCGTCAACGTCGATGATGAAATGTCGACGATGGACTCGGACACGTGTAATGTCAGTTATGGTTTTGGTGAGGATGATATAAGCGCCTTTATTAACGACGGCTCCACTGATTATGAAACAACCAGCAATGATGAAAGCGATGATGAGATATGATGACTCATAACAAGATTTTACCATGGCTTATGTTTTTTATTTTTTTAAAAAAAAAGGTTAATATGTTTGGATCTATTGTTATTGGATGAATAATACACTATGGCTTATGTTTTTCAGTTTTTTTTTTTTTTTTTTTTTTTTTTTTTTTTAATTAAGATGTCTGGATATATTTTTATTGGATGAATGATACCTTTTTAGTACTAATATTTGTTACAATTATGGATGGTTTAATAAACACAATGTATTATGTAAAAAACAAATAATATTCCATGTCTACTAAATAATAACACATTCTAGCCTAGGAAGTCCAGCCCATTAATAACCATTACGAATCATCAAACCCTAAAACCTTTCATTGAGAAACTATATAATGGGTAAAAGGGTGACATCCATCGACAGAGATTTCTCCAATGGAATCGTCAAACTTTAAAACCTTTCAGGATAAAAACTCTTGTGCATCTCACACTGATTCAAAGTCCAAGGATCAAACCGTTCGTGGAATAAAACAAGAACCGCGACCAAAGATGAAAGATGGAGTACATGATCAACACGTTAAAGAACCAGACGCTAAAGTGGATGATGCATTGAGATTTCTTGCATCAGTCTTTGAGGAAGGTGGACCTTCTCAAAGTACTAAAGGTATCTCATATACATTTCTTACTATTTTGTTAAAAAACTTATGCTTTCGCATTAAGTTTAATAGTCTATGTACACTTGGTTTGACAGGTGAATTAGACGAATCCATCTTCCTCGACTGGCTGAAGCTAAATGTTGGGGATCCTCAAAGGTCTCGAGAAGTTCTCGACGCCGTTCAGGCAAAGGTTCTAAAAACAGAAGCTATGATTAACGAACTGCGCGATATGGGTCACGAGATAGATGATGATTATTTTGTGGATTTAAACTTCTTCAGTGATGAAGATTGAGATATCAGCATTGTATTTGTATTCCATTTTAAATAATGTGCGAAATAATTTGTTGTTTTGTGGTTACAAATGTTCTTATGGATGCTAATCAAATTAATATGGATTTGGCTTATGAACTGTCAGATATCTGGATTCTAAAGATTTTTTTTTTTTTTTTTTTTTTTTTTTTTTTTTTTTTTTTTTGTGGTGTTTTTTAAATATGGTGTTTAAGCGTTTCAATGAATGCAAGTAATTCAACTATGTTATATTCTACATATATAATATGCACAAAACATTGCCAAATATAAGTTTATAATCAAATCAAGCAAATAAAATTCCTCATTTACTTATCCAATTACAATATTTTGTTACCATATATGCTGTTATATAGTGATAAATTAATATGATATATCGAGTATCTGGTTAAATTTGAAGTAAATCCATGTCAGATTAAACAATTAATCACTATATATAAAATTGTTACTTATCCAATGATAATATTTTTGTTAACATATATTGCTATTATATAGTAATAGATATCGAATATTGTTAAATTTGAAATATATCCATTACGTATTCTACAACTTCTCAGTATATATAAACTCTTATTCGGACTCAAAAGCAATTAACCATCTACACTTCTTTTTTTACTTTCGTTTAACAAACACACTTTCCAATGGGTCGAGAGTTTTTTCCCCCATCTAAATCCCCAGACAATCGCCCAATAAGTGTTTCACACCCAAAAGAAACTCCAGCAGATTCGAATGTAGAACATAGAGGTGGTAGATTTTTTCTACCAATGCGATATATTGATCAACTTAGGCGTCTAATAGCAGTGATTGAGAAAGAAATTGTACGTGATGAGCAGGCGATATTGGAACGCAAAGATGCTATTGATCAACAAAGGAAAAGAATATTAGCGTATCAGGAGAAAATAAACGATGTTAAGAAAAAAATAGATAACTAGAATTGTTTGCACTTTCTTTCGTACCCAATAACATTACTTACAGAGCCTTTTTTTTTTTTTTTTTTTTTTTTTTTTTTTTTTTTTTTTTTGTTTTTTTTTTTTGTTAGATTTCTCATCGCATCCATAAGATTTTCTTTACATATGAAGTTATTATCGATCCATTACTCTGCATCAAATGTGTGTGTTGAATAACTACACAGTCACGTAATTTTATTAGAACATTCGACACATATATTAACCACAAAAACCATCATATATAATATATGTATTTAAAAGATATATGCATATCTTTAATGCGTTTAATCAAAAATATTTATACAAATACAAGATTTTTTGTTATCTTTTTACTATTCTATATTATTGTTTAGTTTGAAACTTCAATGGCATCATCCTCATCAAACGCTGAGTTGAAAAAAGGTAAACGACCAACATATGATTCTGTTCCTCCTATGCCAGACAAGTACAAGGTTTTCAGCATACCCCAGCATATATGGGATAAATGTCATTCAGGCGCCTATGGGACTGAAAAAGCGTTGATCGATCTTTACAATGGTCGTATAAAGCTTCTTGAAGAACATAACAGGAGGGATGAGGAAATCGTGCGGGCACGACAACAGAGCATCGATGCTCGGAATGCAACAATAGCAGAGACACAAGAAAAAATTGTTGCGGTTTGCAAAGACATTGAAAACAGTTTGTTTATTTCTTAAAGTTTCATTTACATTAAGACCATGTTGTTACTTGAACCGTTGTTTTGTTATTTGGATGATAAATGTGATGTATTCTGATTTTTTTTGAATGCGCATGTTACCAGAATTATTGACCACGATTGTAAGCAACTATGAAAAGTTAAGAGAATATTGTGCAGAAGTATTCATGAATAAATCAAGCAAATATAATAACTAATCATTGTATAGGGAAAAAAAATAATAAAACTACTTAATTAAAATCGTTCATCTTCAGGGCATTAACCTCTTCTTCGCGAGCTCCGGCTTTGGCTTGCGCACACAGATCTACCAGCAATTCAAGCAATACGCGATGCCTCTCTTGAGTTTTTTTCAAAGCATCAAGCGAGTCCAATGCAACCCCACGTTGTCCCAATGCTTCCATGTCAACTATCATCACTCGGTTTTTCGCCATCACCCTCCTAAGATGCTCACAGCAAGCGTGGATCAATTTTGCACAGGCCGAGTCTTCACATGCCTGCTGTACAAACCAAACACGCATACAGTCGTGCAATTTGGACGATCCAACAAGATTCATTAGCTCGTCTAAAATTTGGAATTGTGCCATTGGAAACATTTTTCCTATCGATCCTTATATTTCATTATATATTCTCATGTTTGCACAGTATATCATATCTAAATACATTATATATTATTATGTATAAGGACTATATCTTATCTAAATATATCTAACCTTTAATAGTTATCACGTATCATGCTAATATTTTGTTAATGAATATACTATTATATTAATATATAAATATGGTGTACCAAATTTTGTTTAAATTTAAAATATATTGATCATATATTATGTAGATTTCCATCGCCTTAAATATCTACAACCCATTTCTACAATTATTTGATACGGTTTAGATATTTAAACTTTGGTGGTTATTTTATATTATGTTGATATTTTGATATAAAATACGAAATTATATGATAATGGATGGATATGGTGTACACGATTTTGCTTAAATTTGAAATATATTGATTACTTATTATTCAAAATTTCTGCAGATTAAACATTTGCAATCCATATACTTGTGATAGTAGTAACATGGCAACTACGCTTAATGATTTAGCATCTCCACAGATGGGGAGGCCCAGTGAAAAACACCAAGAAACAGTCACACGCATAGGCCGGCCACCAATATATCCAATCCAAACTGGTAATTCAATTAATTGAAACTACTCAACATGATATTTTTAGATTATGTTTCTCTACAATGACAGTTAGTTGGTTATATTAATGCAATATCAATTTACACCAGCTGGTAGCATGGCAACTACATCAGAAAATTTTGCAGTTCGGCCGAGAGGAAGACCCAAAGAAAAACACCACAAGACAGTCACACGCATAGGCTGACCACCAATATATCCGATCCAAAACGGTAATTCAGTTAGTTGAAACTACCCAACATGGGGTTTAGGGACTATGATCGCCCACATTGACACGTGTTTAATTATATTAATGCATTATCAACGACAGTTATTTAGTTATATTAATGCAATATAAAGTTACAATAGATGGTGGCATGGCAACTACATTAGAAGATTTTGCAGTTCGGCCGAGCGGAAGACCCAAAGAAAAACAGCACGAGACAGTCACACGCATAGGCCGACCACCAATATATCCAACCCAAGGTGGTAATTCAGTTAGTTGAAACTACCCAATATGATATTTACCGACTATAATCGCCCACATTAACACATGTTTAATTATATTACTGCACTTTCAATTTACAGCAGATGGTACTGTCACAACTTCATCAGATGATTTCACAACCCGACCGAGTGGAAGACCTAAAGAAAACCACCAGAAGACAAACACACGTACAGGCCGCCCACTAATATATCCAATACAAAGGGGTAATCCAATTAGTTAAAGCTACCCAGCATATTATTCATGGGCTAAGTTTGCTTATAGTGACTATTATTTAGCTATAGTAATGTACTTTCAATATGAACCAAAACACGTAAGAAAGTTATCATTCCCTCGACGAATAATTAAGTACTATTTAACACCATGAGACAATCACACTAATAGGCCGACCACCAATATATCCAACCCAAGCCGGTAATTCAATTAGTTGAAACTACCCAATATGATATTTACCGACTATGATCGCCCACATTGACACATGTTTAATTATATTAATGCACTTTCAATTTACAGCAGATGGTAGCGTCGCAACTTCATCAAATGATTTCACAATCCGACCGAGTGGAAGACCTAAAGAAAAACACCAGAAGACAAACACACGCACAGGCCGCCCACTAATATATCCAATACAAGCGGGTAATCCAATTAGTTGAAGCTACCCATCATATTATTCATGGGCTAAGTTTGCTTATAGTGACTATTATTTAGCATATTAATATACTTTCAATATGCACCAGATACAAATGCTTTCAACGTGCAGCCAACTCGCACCTCTTTTCAAACCAAAACAACGACACCAACAAAGAGACCAAGGGGCCGGCCATTCAAAGACCCAACTAAAACACGCAATAAAGTTATCATTCCCTCAACGAATAATTAAGTAATATTTCTCTCATTATCTTTTTAACCATTCACTTTTGCTGCAGCAATACCTAAAGAGCCTACTTATCTTGGAACTATTCAGCCTGGTGTACACATTTCGAAACGCAAATCACATAGGCTACAGGATAAAGCGATAATGCATAAACAAAAAATCCCAAGACGTGAAGGTTTAAATAATATGTCTTCAGCAAACAATCAGGATGCACAAATAAAACTATTTAAAGGCATATCTAATGGTACATCCATTAAACAAACCGCTGTAAAAAAACCATTTGTTGACAAAGATAAAACAGCAGTGTCTTTTTTTTCCAGACTTTCCTGACTAATTTTCTCTTTACAGATTATTTGGACCATGGAGATCCTATTTTCACATGTGCATCATGCGACGCTTTATTATGGCATGCTGAGACTACGGTTGGATCGACATGTTCAAGCCCAGAGTCATACTCCATATGTTGTGGGAAGGGAAAAGTAAAATTAGGAAGTGAGATTAAAAATCCACCTGAATTATTGAGACAACTAATGAATGGTGAGCATTCAAAAAGCAAGGATTTCGTTGAGAACATCAGGAGATACAATTCAATGTTTTCATTCACAACTATATTGTAGACCACCAATTGACTGTTGATCTACGTGACATGCTGGATACCATCAATCCATTAGTTGGTCAGTTCAGAATGGCTGGGGAACGGTTGGTCAGGAGAGATGATGAACATAAGTTCAAAATGCGCCTTATCGGTACAAGAGAACGAGATGGTAGAAATTATAACCTACCTACAGCTGATGAAATTGGAGGTCTCATAGTTGGAGATTTTGACGCAACAACTAATAAAAGAGACATTATTTTACATTTGCAGGAAGGAGGTCTTAAAAGAATTAGTGAATTACACCCATCGTATCTGGCATTACAATACCCATTGTTGTTCCCATATGCAGAAGATGGTTACTGGACAGATATATACCATGTTGGTATCACTGATCATACACCAACAAACAAGAGAACAAGAGTAACAATGAGTGAGTATTTTGCTTATAGACTACAAGAAAGGACAGGTGTTTTCTCGATGGTGCTCAATGCAAGGAGGTTATGCCAACAATTCATTGTTGACGCATACACCATGGTAGAATCTGAAAGGATGTCCTATGTTAAAAATCAACAAAAAGATTTAAGGAGTGAAACATATTCTAAACTTGCAAAGCTGGCAGAACAAGAAGATTCTGGGGTCACATTACGAGGGAAAAAGGTTATACTACCGTCGTCATTTACCGGGAGCCCTAGATATATGATGCAGAATTATTTAGATGCCATGACAATATGCAAAGTTTACGGGTACCCTGACCTGTTTATCACATTTACATGCAATCCAAATTGGCCAGAAATTGCACGCTTTGTCGCAGATAAGGGACTGAAGTCTGAGGATAGACCTGATGCGATAACTATAGTCTTTAAACAAAAGCTGGATAGCCTAATGAGAGATTTTAAAGACCGGCATTATTTTGGACATTTGAAAGCAGGTATCATCACCATGCCTTTATCACCAAATACAAAGTAATTGCATCAACTATTATCGATTGTATACTGTACCTAACATTATCAATTTACTGCAGCTGTTTATACGGTTGAATTTCAAAAAAGAGGGCTACCACATGCCCATATATTGCTTTTCCTGGAAGAAAATGATAAAATCAAAACAACGAGCCAGATCGATGGTTTTATTTCAGCAGAAATACCGGACAAAAATGAGGACCCCGAGCTGTATGAAATCGTCACAGATCATATGATGCATGGCCCATGTGGCCCCCAACGTCCAAGTTGTCCGTGTACAGTAAAAAACAAATGCACCAAGAGATTCCCTAAAGAATTCAACGACTCAACGGTCATAGATGAAAGTGGTTACGCACTTTATAAAAGGAGAAACGACGGTTGTACAATAACAAAGAGTGGGGCAGAACTACACAACGGATACGTGGTACCTTATAATCCAGGGTTGCTGAGACGTTACCAATCACATATTAATGTGGAATGGTGCAACCAGATAGGTTCCATAAAATATCTTTTCAAATATATAAACAAAGGTCCCGACAGGGCCACGGCGGCTGTAGAAGACCAAGATATAGATGAAATAAGTGATTATTACGATTGTCGATACCTTTCGGCATGTGAAGCGGCATGGAGGATATACAAATTTGACATCCATTATAGATTCCCTCCCGTTGAACGATTGCCATTTCATTTAGAAGGCGAGCAATCGGTTATATCTGATTCTTCGGAAAGTATTGATTGTACGTTAGATAAGGCGTCTGTAAATGACACGAAGTTCATCTAATGGATGAAAACAAACAAGACAGATGTAGAAGCAAGAAAACTACTTTACCACGAGTTTCCAAAGCACTATGTATGGAAGCAAGAAGAGAGAGTCTGGGTAAAAAGACAAAAGGGCACGTGCATTGGACGTGTGCATCATGTGTCGCCATCAACCGGGGAGCTATTTTACTTACGAGTCTTGATTAACAAGGTTCCGGGCGCACAAGATTGGAAAGATTTTAAAAGATTTGAAGATGTTGAATACAACACATACAAAGAAGCTTGCCAAGCACGAGGTCTATTGGAAGATGATAAGGAATACATCGATGGGTTGTTAGAAGCTAGCCTATGGGGGACCGGAAACTATTTGCGAAAGTTTTATGTTATATTACTTATGACGGATTATATGGCTCGACCAGAATTTGTTTATGAAAAGACATGGGAAGTAATGGCTACTGATGTACTACATGCAGAGCGAATAAAGAGGAGTGATCCAGGTATGACATTTTTAGTATAATAAAGTGTATTAATAACAACATATCTTAAGATCCTATAAATAATATATTGTATATTTGTTACCAATAAAATTATAACAATCGAAGAGAATCAAATTAACAACAATAACAACTTCAACATAACCCCTAATAAACAGAACATCATTTTAAAACACAAACACTTCCTACAAGTCCACCTACTATATCCATAGTTAGAGAAAATTACCACTGACATGTCCACACCACATAACAACACGTACACATAATTTACACATACGGAGCCTAAAATATGATTACCTTAACCAACATAAAAGCTTCAATGTATAGGAAAACATACCAAAAGGATTTCTTAATCAGCATCGTACCAACCAAACAGCATCACAAACATGAAACAGTGGGATCTTGACATCATCCTCACCATGAAAAATGATAGCTTTATCGTCAACAACATCCTTTGTGTATTTAAACCTCAACATCTGATTCTGTTCCAGGCCCCATTCTGCAGCCAATTGTCTCCAAGGCCCTTTCAGATAAAGGTGAGTAACACGATTTGCATCTTCATGGTGTTTCTCCTGGAAAAGGATGAATCTGAAATGATGAGACTTATGGCGAACCAACGCATGCTCATACTTGAAGAGCTTGTGCTGTTTGACGAATTTTGCAGGAATAGTCTGGCAAACAGATCAATAAAAAAATATAAAAATCACTTGCATTAAAAATTTACCTTAGAAAATAAAACCCATAAAATACTATTTATACCAATCTTTTCTGCTCAAAAACATAACAATACAATGGCCTGTAAAAGGTATTTTCTTCATCCATGTGGTACTTGGCATGTCCATTCCATGTGCAGTTTTGTAGTATCCTTGGGTCTAAAAAATCAAAAAAATTATATCTCTTTAAACAATGCAACCCATACGTAAATATTCGGACAACAATAGTACACTTATAAACAATGACCTTTATCAACGCCAGGATACGGATCACCTCTTGCCACCAAAGTGCGCCTGACTACCTCGTGTGTTAACGGCGTACAATCTACTTTAAATATGATCGCCGAAGCCCTGTTGTTAAACATATTTGTGAACACAACTTTAAAACCCTGAGCCATGTTATAAGCACCGACGAAATCCATCCATCCATGTCCATAGAAAAGAAACTCATATTTCGTTGTTGATGCAGGATTTGGCATACGCCGAAGCATCACATTGTATTCTTGATCATTTACTTTCAATATAAAAACCTCATCATCTTTAACATCTTTCAGAAATTCTCCGGAAACAACCTATAAGAATATCAAAAAAAGCAGGTCAAAGTATAAAACTGTTGTTATTGGCAAGAAAATTTACGTTGATATATCTCAGGCTTCAAACCAGAACAAACAAGAAAAGATATACATATACTGACCGGTGATTCAACAGGGTTAGTGCCAACAAACCCCATCCATCTGGGTGGACGGATATCTGAATTCACATTCCTGTAGCCACCACTCTCAACTCCTTCGCGATTATAGCCTGTCACATAGAATGTATCGGCACTTTCCTTGATGAAGTGAAGGTATGCAATGTCTTGATAACCACTTTTCTTAATAAAATGTATCCATTCGTCACCGTGCAACTGCCACTGTTCACACGGCAACCAGTCCATCCAGACCTTAAATTTCACGCACTTATTGTTGATCAAATACACCCAATTCTGACCATTATAATGCACCTCATGAAACCATTTGGGGAATGTCTACAACATAGCCATAATAAATGTATATACATGTATTAAAAAAAAAACGTGAAAACGTCACACGAAATCAAATCAAACGTTCTACTATATATACAACAAACGAAAGTTAATACAGACCTGACTTTTCCGGTAATAGTAATCAACCTTGATCAAAAACTGAGATGCCATGTTTCTGAAAACTTGAAAATCACTTTAATAAGTTAGATAACGACAGACAATGAATATGATGTTCATTCAGTGTTAGTTTTTTGAAAAAAATAAAAAAAAAAAAAAAAAAAAAAAAAAAAAAACACACACACACACACAAACAAAAGCACCGCCAAACAAAAAACATTTATTTTAAAAACCATTCAAAACTACTAAATGTTAAACAAAAAAACCGTGGGTGTTACAATAACATGATTTTATTAAACAAATCCCTAGGAATCGGACTACAATATTTGGGGATCATTTATCTAAGCAACATAACGACAATGCATTCTTATAATGTTGTAATTAACCAAGTTACATTGATAACCAATCAGTGATCATACATAAATCATTGCAAACCCTCGTGTACCTTCAAAGTCGATACAGGAAAATGCTAAATCTGTTATTAAACTGAATTTTCAAATGCTTTGTGGGTGAAACAATTCCTTTTTAGTAATCAAATATTTAAAAAAAAAATGCTTACAGTGATGATCGGCAGTGAAAGCGGCAAATGGGTGTGTGTGTTAGATTGATATTATCGAGTGGAAAATATGTACCAAAAGTTAATTGTATGAGTTGATTTAGTGATAGAAGTAAAAACACCCTACCAAATAGACACAATGAATATCTATAATACACTCCTAAAAATGTTTGACATGCATTTGATATGTATACCATGTATAATATACAGCAATGTGGGTTAAATGTTGCATCAAAATTTACGTTAAAGATTGAACACTTGATTTTATGTAGATGCTTTATTTGATCAAACTAAAAACATACATTTTAATTTTGCAGATTTGGAACTCTCAGACGAACAAAGGAAAAACATATGTCTTACATATATCGAGCACATGCTTCTTTGCAACAATAAAAGCTTAAGGAACATCCCAAACATGCCTTTGCCAAACGAAATGTTCCTAATGTCACATTACAACAGGCTGATATCGGACGAGCTAAAATACAACCCAGTCGAATTACACGAACAACACAACAAACTACTTGGTACGTTAACAAACGAGCAAAAAAATATATATACTACATTGATGGACGCTGTTAACGGCCAAACGGGGGGTATGTTCTTCGTATATGGATATGGAGGCATGGGTAAAACTTATCTTTATATGACATTGTCCGCATCAATTAGATCAAGAGAAGATATAGTGTTGAATGTCGCATCAAGCGGTATATATAACAACCCGTAATTTTTCAGAGTATTATTTTAATCGTGCATCTATTTATTTTGATGAATATTCCAAATTAAACAATTCCTGACATTTACTGACGTTTAAAAATTTAAAAACGAGAGGTTATCTCGTTTTTCCTGAAAAACGACTTTTAAAGCGTAACGGCACCAGACCGGGCATGGTCTACATTAAATTAACACATTACGGCTCTATTAGATCTATTTTATGTGTCATGACATTTTATTTTACAAGTCTCACGATAAACGCGCATAAAGTGCATTTTAGGCCAAGCGTGCACGGTTTTAACACCAAACGACCAAGTAAATGACCACAACTCACACCACTACTCATTTATAAGAGTAAACTACATAAAATCGTCCCTTGTGGCATGTCAAAACCGGCCACCCGTTTTAAATTCAAAACCATGTGCCATAAAGTTCCAAAAGGTGACATAAGCTTCAATATTTCAACTAATGTGCCAAAGTTGTGATCCCCTCCCCCTTGTCCTACATATGACGCACCCTTAGGACCACCAACACAATCCAAAAGTTTCCAATCCGGTCTAGGCATCTTTGTGTACTCATTAGGGCTCAATTTGGTTCCATACTTACTTTGATATCTATAAATACAAGTCAAGACTTAACCCTTCACTTACAAAATACAAAATACACAAACTCTTGTGTACTCTTCCCTCTTGTTGCCATCGTTAAACACACACACACACACACACACCATATATTACTTTTGATCAAACTTGGAAGATTTGGATACTAGAAGCTTACATTTGGTATTTTGGGTCATCACACTAGAGTTTTTACTCAAGACTTGAGTTATTCTTGCACTAGATCTACTTTTCTCACAAAAGTTTGTAAGTCTTCATTTTTCTAATTAACTTGTACTTTCTTGTTAATTAAAACATGTAGTTTTGAAAAGTACAAACCGATTTTGTTAAATCACAAGTAAACTTTTGAAAACCCTATGTGTATACACATACATATACACGACACACATACTAATCCTTTTCAAAATATGTATCACCATGTTATGTTTGTCTTGTTGTGCTTAAAATTATGTACCTAGTTAGCTTGTGCTAGATTTGTGACTTAATTAAGGTTTATTACTATATTTTGCTATAAGTTGGTGGATGAGATAAACTAGGCTAGTTTGAAGTTTTTGGTTGTTGAGTAATTGATAAATATTAGTGGAAGAGATTTAGGATTAGTTTGGTGTTGTATTTGCGGCTAGACAAGTAGCTTAAAGGTCATAAAACGCATTTTTGGACATGGCTGTCCCAAAACAGAAAATCTGGACTAATGAGCTTATGTTTTTAAACAATATGGTATAAAAATAGAAAATAGACTTTATAATAAAAAACGTGGTCGCTTGAATCACTAAAAACGGATTTAAAATGAGAAAGTTATGTTATTTTCAATGTTGCGGCGCAAACTAAATTTTTCATAGAAAACTCCACTAATAGTGAAACTATATTTTCTTAGACTATGAGAAGCCTTCAAATTCATTAGAGTCGAAATAGGTAAAAATGGTAAAATAAAAATTTACGAACGGTTCATGCCGAAATTTCGTCAAAACGGCAACACTTAACCTATTTTTGTGAAAATAGTCATACTTAGAAATAAATTGGTATTTGTCCATAAATGTGTCAAGTTAGTAAACTTAGACTTTTAGAAGCTCATAAATGATAATTATTTGTAAAACCCGAGTAAAAGACGAAAACCCGACTAAAAGACGAAAACCAACAAAAAGACAAATTGTTTTCTTTTAACTTAGGAGACACAAGCACAACGTGTCTTGGTGATACAATGTTTTAAAACATTCATTTGCATTCTCTCATTTAATAATGTCGTACTAAGTCAAACCCACACGTAACTAGGTCGCCTTTCGGATTCGATACTTTTCCTTGCTTGACTTGTTCATTACCAGATCACAGTATTACCTGAGGTGAGTATTCACAGCCCCCTTTTTACCGCTTTACTCATTTGGGGTGGAATGCATGACTTAAATTCTTATTTGAACTTATGACTTATGTTTTATCTAAACTCTTTGAAATTGACTTTGAACCTTAGTACATTACTTTGAGATCATGACTTATTTTGAACTTTATGTGCCATACGTACTAAATGCAAAGTCTCCCTTGTTCGGAGCATTCTTGATAATAATTCTCGCCATGTCGGTGAGTGACAAATAATTCTCGCCTAGGTGGTGGAGTGACAAAGTCTCCCATGTTCGGAGCATTTCTGACAATAATTCTCGCCATGTCGGCGAGTGACAAATAATTCTCGCCTAGGTGGTGGAGTGACAAAGTCTCCCATGTTCGGAGCAGTGCAAAGTCTCCCTTGTTCGGAGCAGTCCTTATTTATTATGTACATGGCATTTTTATGATGAACCTGATAAACATGTATGTTTGACACTACCTTTACCATTTGGACTTTTCTTAAAAACCTTGGACTTCTTTTGAACAAAACGTGTATACTCACCAACTATTTTCATAGTTGACCCGTTTTTCTCATGCATTTCAGGTGATCGTCAGTAAGTGTATTTTATGAAGACATTAGCACTAAGGAGTCTTCATCTGTCATGTCTAGTTGGATGAAATAAAATGTTATCTTTCGGAAACAAACTTTTATGTTTCAAATGCCGTTGTTGGCTAAAACAATGTTATATTAATGTACTGTTTCTTTAAATTTAAATTATGGTATTGTACTATATCACTCTGCGCTGTATATTGATTTCGTAGCACCCCAGTACCCGAACCTTTCCGCAATGCCACATTTTTGGGGGTGTTACAGATTGGTATCAAGAGCCAGGCTGTTATAGAGAATGCCGATTTTTCAAAAATAAAAATCGCAACTATAACCAGAATAAAGTTTTCTTAAAACACCAGACATCATACGAGTTGACTAGTCCGAGCATTGCATCATTACTCCTCAATTATGCATAGCCTGATCACCTATGCCTAATTCGGGAAGGATCATGCAATGATGGGAGTAGCAGTCTTGGATCATGTTTGGTATGATCTTAAGAGTCTGATCACCTGAAACTGCATTAGTCGTGTATGTATGCATGTCATGTTCGAACAACCATGTTTATATTACTATGCTTTATATAAATATATTCATATATGTGCCTTCTCCCTTGCTACATTATGACCTAATAGATTAAGCACGTCTTTGCTTCCGTCGTATCACAATCACTACGTCTCCAAACTGTTGTTGTCCCGTAACACCATCCGTCACCGTCTACGTATAACTCAGTGTTTTTGGCTTATTATAGAAACATGGTCAACACTCGTTCAGGAAGCATCAACAATGAAACCCCAAGAGACAGTGCTGCGGAGTTGGCGGATCTTCTAACTAAGATCGTGGCACACATCGATGCAGGACGAACTAATGAAGGAGCTGGTACCTCGACCAACGGCCATGGATGCAGCTACAAGACTTTTATGGCATTCAAACCGAAGGAATTTTATGGCACCGAGGGTGCCATTGGCCTGCTATCATGGTTCGAGAATGTCGAAGCCAAACTCAGCATCACTAAATGTGCTGAGGGAGATAAGGTTGAGTTCTCATCCGGTCTACTCCAAGGTCGAGCATTGACTTGGTGGAATAACCAACTACAAACCAGAGGGAGAGAAGCTGCGAATGGAATGTTCTGGGCTA
The DNA here is from genome assembly GCA_021014915.2 of Artemisia tridentata subsp. tridentata. Lineage (NCBI taxonomy): Eukaryota > Viridiplantae > Streptophyta > Magnoliopsida > Asterales > Asteraceae > Artemisia > Artemisia tridentata. Next base: position 173,086,648 of record CP139507.1, read on the forward strand.
AATTCAAGAAATTACTATCTGAGGAGTACTGCAGAAAAGACGAGGTGCAGAAATTGGAGGCAGAATTTTGGAACCATGTGATGGTGGGAGTAGAAGTTGACAAGTACACGACCCGTTTCCATGAGCTGTCAAGAATGGTCCCTCACATGGTCTCCACTGTGGAGAAGCTGATTGATCGATACATTTGGGGTTTGATACCTGAAATCAGGAGGGATGTCACTTCATCCAAACCAACCACACTTCAAGACGCTGTGGGCATGGCATATCGCTTGACAAATGATGTGATCAGATCTGGTGGGTTAACAAAAGGAAACGACAATGGACAAAAGCGGCGGGAGGAGCAGCAAGAAAGCCGAGACCAGGACCAGCAGGACAAGCGACAACGAGTAACCAGGAACTATGGAGCAACCACCCAGGAGCGCAGAGGGTATGCAGGCCCACATCCTAAGTGCACACGATGTAACCTCCATCACTCATGAGATTGCCCAAGGTGTAACGGATGCCAGCAGACGGGCCATCTTAGTCAGTATTGCCCAAACAAAAATGGAGGCCAAGAGCGAAGGCGGACATGCTATGAGTGTGGGAGTCCGGATCACCTCCGAAATGTATGTCCCAAGCTAAATAGGGCACAAAGGCCAGTGAAGGATAACTTAACTCTCGCTATGGCGATTAGTGAAAATGACCTAAACCGTGGAGGCAATGTCAGCCCAGCTCAGGGTCGAGTATACTTTCTAGGCAACAAGGAAGCTCGCTAGGAACCAGCCATCGTGACGGGTACATCCTTTTGAACAGCCACATTATTTTCGTGTTATTTGGTACCGATGTAGGATTTACTTTTGTTCCCTATGACAATGACTAATGTGAGACCTAACATCATGAGCCTTGACTGAACTTCTAGTCTTCTTGCTAACCTAAATTATCACCATTCGTTGATTTGATTTGGCTTAGACGATTCCAAACTTGAGCCAAACCTTCAAGAGACCTTCGAATAAGATGTTAAAATCTTCCCATTCCAATAACTTGATTCCAGCTTGATCTAGTGACAGTTCTTGTTTGATGAGTTACGAAAATCAAGTTAGAATCAAGTTGTTACTCAAATCGGTTCAATACAAACTCATGACAGTTCCCGGTTAGGGAGTTGTTAGGATAAACTAACTAAAGGTCACCCGAGGGCTAAGCTCGAGAATGGAAAAGTTGACCGTCAAATCTAACCGCGAGGACGAACGTCAGTAGAGCGAACGAACTAAATCTCGAGGACGAGATTTCTTTTAAGGCTGGTAGACTATAACAACCCTTAATTTTTCAGACTATTATTTTAATCGTGCATCTATTTATTTTGATGAATATTCCAAATTAAACAATTCCTGACATTTACTGACGTTTAAAAATTTAAAAACGAGAGGTTATCTCGTTTTTTCTGAAAAACGACTTTTAAAGTGTAACGGCACCAGACCGGGCATGGTCTACATTAAATTAACACATTACGGCTCTATTAGATCTATTTTATGTGTCATGACATTTTATTTTACAAGTCTCACGATAAACGCGCATAAAGTGCATTTTAGGCCACGCGTGCACGGTTTTAACACCAAACGACCAAGTAAATGACCACAACTCACACCACTACTCATTTATAAGAGTAAACTACATAAAATCGTCCCTTGTGGCATGTCAAAACCGGCCACCCGTTTTAAATTCAAAACCATGTGCCATAAAGTTCCAAAAGGTGACATAAGCTTCAATATTTCAACTAATGTGCCAAAGTTGTGATCCCCTCCCCCTTGTCCTACATATGACACACCCTTAGGACCACCAACACAAGCCAAAAGTTTCCAATCCGGTCTAGGCATCTTTGTGTACTCATTAGGGCTCAATTTGGTTCCATACTTACTTTGATATCTATAAATACAAGTCAAGACTTAACCCTTCACTTACAAAATACAAAATACACAAACTCTTGTGTACTCTTCCCTCTTGTTGCCATCGTTAAACACAAAACACACAACACACACACACACACCACCCATATATTACTTTTGATCAAACTTGGAAGATTTGGATACTAGAAGCTTACATTTGGTATTTTGGGTCATCACACTAGAGTTTTTACTCAAGACTTGAGTTATTCTTGCACTAGATCTACTTTTCTCACAAAAGTTTGTAAGTCTTCATTTTTCTAATTAACTTGTACTTTCTTGTTAATTAAAACATGTAGTTTTGAAAAGTACAAACCGATTTTGTTAAATCACAAGTAAACTTTTGAAAACCGTATGTGTATACACATACATATACACGACACACATACTAATCCTTTTCAAAATATGTATCACCATGTTATGTTTGTCTTGTTGTGCTTAAAATTATGTACCTAGTTAGCTTGTGCTAGATTTGTGACTTAATTAAGGTTTATTACTATATTTTGCTATAAGTTGGTGGATGAGATAAACTAGGCTAGTTTGAAGTTTTTGGTTGTTGAGTAATTGATAAATATTAGTGGAAGAGATTTAGGATTAGTTTGGTGTTGTATTTGCGGCTAGACAAGTAGCTTAAAGGTCATAAAACGCATTTTTGGACATGGCTGTCCCAAAACAGAAAATCTGGACTAATGAGCTTATGTTTTTAAACAATATGGTATAAAAATAGAAAATAGACTTTATAATAAAAACGTGGTCGCTTGAATCACTAAAAACGGATTTAAAATGAGAAAGTTATGTTATTTTCAATGTTGCGGCGCAAACTAAATTTTTCATAGAAAACTCCACTAATAGTGAAACTATATTTTCTTAGACTATGAGAAGCCTTCAAAGTCATTAGAGTCGAAATAGGTAAAATGGTAAAATAAAAATTTACGAACGGTTCATGCCGAAATTTCGTCAAAACGGCAACACTTAACCTATTTTTGTGAAAATAGTCATACTTAGAAATAAATTGGTATTTGTCCATAAATGTGTCAAGTTAGTAAACTTAGACTTTTAGAAGCTCATAAATGATAATTATTTGTAAAACCCGAGTAAAAGACGAAAACCCGACTAAAAGACGAAAACCAACAAAAAGACAAATTGTTTTCTTTTAACTTAGGAGACACAAGCACAACTTGTCTTGGTGATACAATGTTTTAAAACATTCATTTGCATTCTCTCATTTCATAATGTCGTACTAAGTCAAACCCACACGTAACTAGGTCGCCTTTCGGAGTCGATACTTTTCCTTGCTTGACATGTTCATTACCAGATCACAGTATTACCTGAGGTGAGTATTCACAACCCCCTTTTTACCGCTTTACTCATTTGGGGTGGAATGCATGACTTAAATTCTTATTTGAACTTATGACTTATGTTTTATCTGAACTCTTTGAAATTGACTTTGAACCTTAGTACATTACTTTGAGATCATGACTTGTTTTGAACTTTATGTGCCGTACGTACTAAATGCAAAGTCTCCCTTGTTCGGAGCATTCTTGATAATAATTCTCGCCATGTCGGTGAGTGACAAATAATTCTCGCCTAGGTGGTGGAGCGACAAAGTCTCCCATGTTCGGAGCATTTCTGACAATAATTCTCGCCATGTCGGCGAGTGACAAATAATTCTCGCCTAGGTGGTGGAGTGACAAAGTCTCCCATGTTCGGAGCAGTGCAAAGTCTCCCTTGTTCGGAGCAGTCCTTATTTATTATGTACATGGCATTTTTATGATGAACCTGATAAACATGTATGTTTGACACTACCTTTACCATTTGGACTTTTCTTAAAAACCTTGGACTTCTTTTGAACAAAACGTGTATACTCACCAACTATTTTCATAGTTGCCCGTTTTTCTCATGCATTTCAGGTGATCGTCAGTAAGTGTATTTTATGAAGACATTAGCACTAAGGAGTCTTCATCTGTCATGTCTAGTTGGATGAAATAAAATGTTATCTTTCAGAAACAAACTTTTATGTTTCAAATGCCGTTGTTGGCTAAAACAATGTTGTATTAATGTACTGTTTCTTTAAATTTAAATTATGGTATTGTACTATATCACTCTGCGCTGTATATTGATTTCGTAGCACCCCAGTACCCGAACGCTTCCGCAATGCCACATTTTTGGGGGTGTTACAGTATAGCCGCACTTTTGTTGGAGGGGGGGGAGAACAACGCATTCTCGATTTGCAATTCCCATCAACGTAGTCGATGATTCTATGTGCCATATCCCAGCGGATAGTGAGCTGGCGGAACTTATAAGGGCATTCAAGCTAATCGTATGGGATGAAGCTCCAATGACACATAGTGTAACACCCCAACCCGACAAGGGTAAAGATATCACAACAATGGTTTCATATCAGATCACAAGCATTCAATCCAAAACATCAAGTCTATAACATTAATGATAAAAGGGAAAATAAGTCAACATGACTTATGCCAGAAGTGAAAACAGAAATAACTGAAGTACATAAATCCAAAATGCCCAAACAATGGCATAACAGAAACAAAATCCAAATGGTAAAGCTAGAATGTCTAAAGTCTAAGCTTCACACAAGTCGCTCTCATCCCAAAGCTAAAACCCAGCTCCTAGCTTAAGTACCTGCCGCAGGAAAAGAAATGCGGCTAAGCTACGAGAGCTCAGTGAACAGATATATAGATAACAAAACAGTAACGGATACAGATGCAGAGAATCAGTAATACAGATCAACAGACATAATCAGAATGCAGAAATGAATAAGAATAAAAGGGAAAAGGTAAGGAAAAGCAAAGGTAAAGGAAAAGTAATGTAAAGGAACATTAAACCACCACGAGCCCAGAAAACAGAGATATCATAACCATACAGCCATATCAGTAATCCAGAGGGGATGCCTCTCAAGTAACCAGATAATATGAGGGGTGTCCTCATGTATCAAATATATATATGGAGTGATCAGCTCCCAGAGGTTGTGAAAGACGTGTATCGCACACACCATCAATCACCAGCGGTATACATGTAAATAGTAAATAATAACAGATAACAGAGATAGAACAAATCTAGGATGCATCCATACGCCCCAGGTGGCCAGAGTCTACAAATAAACACCAGATAAAATAAAGTCAGGGACGGGATATGTCATCTCTCTCCTACCCTAGAGTCAAGCCATCGGTGCATCAATGACAAGGACATGAACACCTCATGCCTGGTGAGTTGGCTCGGGTATCAAACCGTGGTCAGAGTCAGATATCATATCAGAGGGTCATAAATAAATGTTCATGTCAAAGGTTCATGTCAAATATTTCAGGAGTAATATATATCAGAGGTTCAGAAATAAATCAGGTTCAAATCAGAGTTCACAGAATAAGGGATCATATCAAAGGTTCACAAACAAAGGGAACATAGCAATGGCTTAGGGAATCCTAATATGAAACAGAGATCAGAATCAAAGTTAAGAGAAGGAAATTGCCCTTACTGAAAGAGGGCGGAATATCTGTACCTTATGACAAGCAAACAGAAAAATAAGCAAACACGGAACAGAGATCAGTGCTTCTCCTTCTTCACACCTAAAGAAGTAGAAGACGGAATTACAAAGGGTTCAAGTTTAACTTACTATTTTAATTCATCTTTCCATTTTAAGAAACTTTCCAGATTTAGTAACTTTCTATTTTTAGCAGGTTTCCAGAATTAGTAAGTTTTCAAATAATATAATTTAAGTTAAGTCATTTATTAGGCTTATTATGGAAGTAATGTTCACGTTAACAAATTATCAGAGGTTAGGGTTAAATATGACAAGTTTCCCTGATTTAGGGTTTTAAAAGTAACTTTACCAAAGTCAAGGTCTAATATCTTAATTTACTCATTTAATACAGAAGTTATTCAGAATGGCACTTTTAATCCCTTAAGTTCCACAATTTACACTTTATACCCCTTTAGTTATTTTTATTGTACAAACCACCCTTAACTTTCCAGAATTTACATCTTTGGTCCCTTTATTTTATTTAATTTTCATTCGGATATATATAATTATATATATTTATCAAATAAACCCTATAATTACCAAATTAACACAATTTACCCTCTAGCATATTTTATACATTATTCCCAGATTTATAACACCTTACAAAAATATCCCCATAGTTTGATTAATTACAAAACACACCCTTAACTATTTTTATTTTCAATTCGGTGCATACTTTTAATTAGCAAATTCAAACCCTAATTATCCAATCATCATATAATCATAACACCATCATTAAAATACATTAAATATTCAGATCCAACCACACAAACCCTAATTCGAATGGGTCTTAGGGTTTTCATAATTTTCCCTTTTATTTTACATGAAATCCGATTACTCCAAAAATTCACCACGACTCATATAAGCTTCCAAAATTCGAATACATATTTTTGTGATGTTATATGATGTATATAGAAGCCACAAAAAATATATCAAAGATCCAGAAAATTCGTATGAATTGTTTAGAGATTTATTTCGTTTTTAGGGTTTATAACTCATAAAATCACAAACGATTTATAGATCATGCATGGATCGACTTTTGTATTTTATATGAGACTTATATGATGTAAAGAACATGAGAAAATTACCAGATCGAATTTAGAACGTGTAGAATAGGCTGGACGAATTTTGGCTTCTCGGTTTGGATAATACGACCCCAACAATTCACCACGACCAAACGAGTGATCCACAAACCTTGTAGATATTTTTCCCAGGTCATAACCAATATGAGGAACGTATGAAAAATGATAAACAAATTTTAGAATGATCGAATGAATTATTATGGAATTTACCTATCGGATTGAATAGCGAACAAGAAAAATGTGCTACGTTCGAACCAAGCAAGGAATGACCTCAAACCAATTTTTCTTAACTTCCTTACACCACGAACAACACCAGAAAAATACTCTCCAAGTTCCAGAAATTCGGATGAAGGCTCTAGGAATTTTTGTGTGTGTTTAGTTCTTATCGGCTAGGGTTTTATGGGTTGTTAGGATTTTGTTATTAATAAAAGTGATAAGGCCGATTGAGGGGGGGGGGGGATATGGCTGGGAAAATGCAGGAAATCATGGCCCATATCAATTTGATACTTTCCTTAATTTATTTTTGCAATTCAAATGTTTTTAGTTTAATTATAAAGTTTAATAATAAAATTAATATACATAAGGTATTTTCGGTACATAATGTGACACAAGTAATTTTTTTGGTACTTCACAAATGTCAAATGTGGTCGTGGAATTTATTTTACTTCGTATCTTAATTATCTCCCGAAGTTTAGAATTTATTTGGTATTTATAAGCTCATAAATCAAAGTTTTTGATCGTAGGGGCATTTTGGTCTTTTACATGTTTTCAGATTTTTGGGTTTTACAACTCTTCCCCTCTAACAGAAAAATTTCGTCCCTAAAATTTGCAAAGACTCAGAAATGAAAAGAAACGGAAACAAAACAGAGACATACCAGATCAGAATACGAAGTGCGGATAACTGGCTCGTATCGATTCCTCAGTTTCCCAGGTAGCCTCGCGCTCTGGGTGATTCTTCCAAAGAACCTTTACGAACGGAACGACTTTATTTCTCATAACTCGCTCATGGCGATCCAGAACCGCTTCCGGCTCTTCAGACAAAGACATATCGGGCTGAATTTGATCAAGCGGATAAGACACCACATGCAAAGGATGGTAATTGTATCCCCTCAGAAGAGATACATGGAAAACATTATGCACATGAGATAGCTGAGGAGGTAAAGCTAGACGATAAGAAACCTCCCCAATACGCTCCAGAATTTCAAACGGTCCAATAAATCGAGGACTCAACTTGCCCTTAATTCCAAAACGCTTAACCCCACGGAAAGGAGATACTTTCAGAAATACGCGGTCACCAACATTAAACTCCAGGTCACGACGGTGCTTGTCAGCATAGCTCTTCTGACGAGCACGAGCCTCCTTTAATTTTTCCCTAGCAACTGCCACCTTTTCATTGGTGATCTCGATCATCTCTGGTCCCTCAATCAGACGTTCACCTACTTCATTCCAACAAACAGGAGCCCTACACTTCCTACCATACAACATCTCGAAAGGAGCCATTCGAATACTCGCATGCCAACTGTTATTATATGCAAACTCCACTAGACACAAATACTCGTCCCAACTACCGGTCCATTCCAAAGCACAAGATCGTAACATGTCTTCCAACGTCTGGATGGTCCTCTCCGACTGACCATCAGTTTAGGGATGAAATGCAATACTAAACTTAAGGCGAGCGCCCCAAGCTTTATGAAGTCCCTTCCAGAAACGCGAAGTGAAATGAGGATCACGATCAGAAACAATAGATGAAGGCATACAATGCAATCTAATAATCTCCTGCTGAAAAATCTCCGCCAACCTACTAACACTATAACTCATACGGATAGGTAAGAAATGAGCAGATTTAGTTAGCCGATCAACGACCACCCAAATCGCATCATGTCTTTTACGAGTCAAAGGCAACCAGAAACAAAATCCATGGAGATCTCATCCCACTTTCATGCAGGAATCTCCAAAGGCTGTAACAGACCACTAGCTCGCTGATGCTCAATCTTAACTTGCTGGCAGGTCATACATCTAGCAACAAATAACGCCACATCTTGCTTCATATCGTTCCACCAGGAATGCTGCTTAAGATCCCGATACATCTTGGTAGAACCAGGATGAATAGAGAAAGGAGAACTGTGAGCCTCAGTCAACACAGCCTCACGCAAGTCAGAATCATTAGGCATGCATAAACGATCCTCATACCAGACAACTCCGTTATCATCAACTCTGAACTCAGTTTGCTTACCTTCTTCTACATTCTGAACAATGGCCCAAAGGTCACCATCATCTTTCTGAGCTTCTTTAATACGCAACATCAGATTCGACTCAATTTTCAAACTAGCCCAGTAACCAACATCACGCCGAACACACAACTCGACATCCAAACGCTCCAAATCCTTAAGAACATGCGGATCAATCTCCAAACTAGCAATCATTCCAGATTTACGACTAAGTGCATCAGCAACCACATTAGCCTTGCCTGGATGATACTGGATGTTCGCGTCGTAATCCTTCAGAAGTTCTAACCATCTCCTCTGTCTCATATTAAGCTCCTTCTGAGTAAAGATGTATTTGAGACTCTTGTGATCGGTGAAGATATCACACGATTCACCATACAATTAATGTCTCCAGATTTTTAATGCAAAAACAACAACTGCTAATTCGAGATCATGAGTTGGATAATTTTCTTCATAGGGTTTCAATTGCCGAGAAGCATAGGCAATCACCTTGCCGTGTTGCATAAGCACACAGCCCAAACCCTTCTTAGAAGCATCACTATAGATTTGGAAACCTCCAGAACTCAATGGTAAAGTCAGAATAGGTGCAGACACCAATCTCCTTTTCAACTCTTCAAAACTTTGTTCACGCTCATCAGTCCATACAAACTTTTCACCCTTCCGCATCAACTGAGTCAAAGGCAAAGCTAACTTAGAAAATCCTTCAACAAAACGCCTGTAATAGCCAGCTAATCCCAGAAAACTCCTGACTTCAGTCATAGTGGTAGGTCTCGGCCACTTGGTGATAGCCTCAACCTTAGATGGATCCATGGTGATACCATCTGCAGACACAATGTGACCAAGGAAAGCTACTTGGTTCAGCCAGAACTCACACTTGGAAAATTTCGCGAATAATTTCTGCTGCCTCAGAATACCCAGAACAATACGCAAATGCTGTTCGTGCTCCTCAGACAATTTAGAATACACCAGAATATCATCAATGAAAACAATGACGAACTTATCAAGAAATTCATGAAAGACCCGGTTCATCAAATCCATAAACACAGCAGGAGCATTTGTTAAGCCAAAAGGCATAACCAGAAACTCATAGTGTCCATAGCGGGTACGGAAAGCAGTCTTAGAGACATCCTGCTCTTTAACTCGCAATTGGTGATAACCAGATCGCAAGTCGATTTTAGAGAACACCTTGGCTCCTTGTAGCTGATCAAACAAGTCATCAATGCGAGGAAGCGGATAACGGTTTTGGATGGTAATACGATTCAACTCACGATAATCAATGCACAACCGCATACTACCGTCTTTCTTCTTCACAAACAGAACAGGTGCGCCCCATGGAGATACACTAGGCCGAATAAAACCACACTCTAGCAACTCTTCCAATTGCTCCTTTAACTCTTTCAATTCAACGGGTGCCATCCGGTACGGAGCCTTAGAGATAGGTTCGGCACCAGGAATCAGATCAATAGAAAATTCCACTTCTCTAGCCGGAGGAAGACCAGGAAGTTCATCAGGAAAAACATCCGCAAAATCCCGAACAATGGGAACGCTAGCAACATTGATGCGTGGTTTTGCGACCTTACAACAGGTTTTACCTCTCGAGGGATCTCAAGAGGCTTACAACCCCACCAGGCAGTGTACCTGACCGATGTAGTATAGTGTAGTGGTAAGTACGGGGGATTGATCGTTCTCCACAGGGAATAGTGTCGTTAGGATTGAAAAACTACTCTAATAGGTCTAGGGGTGAGAGAAGATTCTTTTTATGTTTTTATATTTTATGAAAGCAAGTAAAATCTTGGGTTTGAAAGAGTGGGCGGAATTAGTTGCTAATCAACTAACCCAAATAACTAAGAATGCAAATAAAATAAAATAACTGAAAATGAAAAGGTGGTAAAACTTATGTGGAGAGAAATGTGTTTACTTAGATTTTCTTACTCCCTAACTATCTTTTACCGGTTGATTAGTGTGTATTAATCGCGTGAATGACGGGTGTATTCCTTAATACCAATCGTGGGGTGGCGTACGTACTTCCCCAACTCTATGAACTCCTACTTCACTCCTATGTCGAGCCGGCTAAGAAGCTCCTAACATGGGATCACTAGAATTCGCTCATGCATTAAATACAACCATAAAAACCTTAGTACGCATTGGTTCATGTTTCTTAAGACGTTCAAGCAAGTTACCGAATAGGAGGTTAGCCAGTTTTCTTAAGCCTAACATAGATAAACAATCATCCAATACAACTAATAACACACTAATAATCAATAATCAATAGTTAGGTTTCATTAGATCTAAGCAAACACAAAGAAAACCTAGCCTAGCATGTTAAACAAAAGACAAGAACAAGATAGAATCAAACAACACATAGACATATTGAATGATTAATTGATAACTTATCTTCAATGTAACATGGAAGATCTCAAGGCAAAAAGCCTTGAAAAAGCTGCTAAAATCGTCTTAGGGTTTCCTCCCAAAAGGTTACACACAAAGTTCCACACTAATGACAAAAAATTGAAAAACTATATATAGAGTTTAAGGGCTGACGGCGTCACGTTGTAGATCCTGACGCCGTCACCTCGCCGCTTTTAGGGTTCCCGGATGGCCTTCCTGACGCCGTCCCTCTTTAGACCTCCAAAATCCGCTCTGGCTTATCAAGGCTTGACGCCGTCAGATTAGTGCTTAACGCCGTCCCTCTTTAGATTAAGCCGTGACGACCTTGATCACATTAAAGGGTGACGCCGTCAGATTTTTCATGCAAAATTCTCTGGCTTATCATGAGTAATTTTCATATCCACCACTTTTGCCAAGCCATGACGCCGTCTGGGGAAATTCCTGACGCCGTCAAAGGTACTTTTCAGCCGATTTTGAGACTTTGTCGTTTTCTTCACTTTTATGCTCCAAAAACGTTCAAAATGCTTCCTTTTCCAGATTTCTTCTCCAAAGTACATAAAATGACAAGAGGAACGATTTAGGGCAATATTTGATCAAATAAATACGATTTAGGGCTTAAATGACCCCCTAAAAGCGGTACACTTTTCGCTTCATCAAATACCCTTACACTTGAGATTTGCTTGTCCTCAAGCAAATGCGCTTTTATTCTAATCAAAATACAAGTTAGGGGTCATTTAATGCTAATATAAAAGTAATTACAACAATTAGTCGTTCCACTTTAATCATAATAAGCACGGAGATTGCATACTAGCACCTCACAAGTAGTGTTTAGATACTCACATCTCTCAAGTGTCATCAACATAAATCTCATAAATGAAAACGGATAATATCTCTCACTACCTGTCATAGCAAATAGATTACCATATGCTTGGGAAAGGATCAAAAACCTCATCCACTAGGCGTAAGCACCTAAGATAAACTATCAAAGAGGGCTTTTAAACGGGTTATAACGTTAGGTGTAGGGATATGATAAACACGGTTTTGTTGGATAAGGGATATTTTACTGGTGGCGAGTTAAAGATCTTGATTAATTACATGTACTATACAATGTTGCTAAGCCAAGACTCGACTCAATCTTAAGCTAAAAACGAAATAACAAAAACATAAAATAAACATAAAATAAAACAGGATGGTAGTCCGTATGTTTTTTTTTCTATTTTTCTTTTTCTCATTTTTTTTTGTATTTTTCTTAATTTTTTTTTTTTTTTTTTTTTTTTTTTTTTTTTTTTTGCATACACTCTTACCCTACCATCCAAAATAATACATCATAGGGGCGTTGCATTCCCCTTACACTTGAACTTTTACATAACTTTACAAATAACTATTCTAATGACTCGAATTAAGATAATTGAAAAACTTGGAGTACTTTTTAAAATATTTAGCACATATGGGGGTAATAAATGATGTTCTTCCCCATTACTCCATTACACTAGTACTTTACCCATGAGTCCCAATCGTCCCAAAACAATATGTACAAGGATATGACTCGACTTAGCAACCATGTAATCAATTAGATAATTAACTTGGGGTTTAAACAAATGTTGTCACAATAATGCACTAAAAATGAGTGCATACAAGGTAGGCTAAGGTGATTTGGGTGTACATTTAAGTGAGGTGTAACAAATTCTTCCTTTAAGTAAAATGCTTAAAGGTCGAAACGAAAAGATAGGCTCTGAGGGGTGTACTAGGGGTATCGTGTACTAAAAATGAGTACAAAGCAAAGGGTGTGGGAGAATTACTTGACCAATGTAGCCAAAGTAATTATAACAAAAACACAGGTGTAAAACAATGGGTTAATCCTAATGCCTCTTATCATGTAGTAAATCTAACTACACGAATGTAGTCTCACTTGTGGCCTTGGAATGGTCCTAACGCAAGTTCTAGAATCTAAGTGCTACCGGTACACACATCATAGCATAAATGCTTTTCCTACCAATTCTAGGGGCGAACCTCACATATTTGGGGGTGGAAAATTTTTAGTGGTACGGTTTTTGTGCTAGTCATATAACTCCTATCCATGAGACGCTCATTAAGATCAAAGTTTCACTCCTAAATGTTGTAAAAAAATTTAAATTTGGCACTAAAATTGCCCTAACAGGTATTTCTCTCAGTTTTATTACACATTTACTATTAAACAAACAAAAATCAAGCGTAAAAGCATTTTCTAATCGTACTTTACCCCCCTTACACTTAAGATGAACATTGTCCCCAATGTTCAAATAACAAGATGTAAAAGAAAAAAGTAAAAGAATGAAATCAAATACTCCCCTGATTCGTTCGGTGGATAATGTGGCAACACGGTTAGATCTTCTTCCAAGAGAATGTAGAAGCTTTATGACTAATGCATCGCCAAAAGCTTGATCCAACAAACATTTCCTTGTCTAAAATAACCTGTTAAACCTGAGAAAACAAACACGAAAACCTGCATAACATCGGCGGGATAAATTATATATATAAGGATATAATGCTTGTGGAATGATAGTTTTTTCAGATTCCTGGAGATTATAAGTTATAGATTTAATAAAAACTTTTTATGAAAACAAAACTTTCAAAAATTTTCAGAAAATTAAACCTGACGCCGTCAGGTTGTAAAGCCTGACGCCGTCAGAAATGATCTGACAGAATTCTCATGTTACGTTTCCGGAAAATTTTTGGAAAAACCTACACCTTACTTCCTGGAATTCCTGCAAAACATCATTATGACTCGATACAAGCATTTGACTCAAACAAATACTAATATGTATGTTAATTTATTATTATTACGATTCATGTTCATTTGTGTTCTAATAAACCGATTTAGATTTCCCTTACACTTAACTTTTGCAAAATACCTTTATATGTAGTTAAGACGAAGTTAAAAACAAAATAAAGCATTTTCACAATTTACTTTGAAACATGAGCACAAACAATAACAATTAAACTTGCATACGGAAACAAATAAAATCAAACAAACAAACAAACAAAGCAAATAAAGCTTGGGTTGCCTCCCAAGAAGCGCTTGTTTTTGTTCGAGTCACGAGCCTGACTCTACCCTTATTTAACGGAAATAGGGGAGGTTTTCCCTACACTTAGGATTAAGTGCGGGTGAAAGTAGCGATACACACCATCTTGGTGGAAGTATGCCGCGTGAGGAAAGAGTGGTGGATGAATTATATACTCAAAGGGGTGTGCTCCTTTCATCATAACCTTACCTAGTTCACTTTGGTCAATGGGTGAATTAAAGTTTTCTCCTAAAAAGGGATCATCTTCTATCAACTTCGAGAGATTCCTAGTTGGGAATCCATCTTGACCTGATAAACCCGGTTTAAACCCATAATGTTTCTTGTGATCAATCATGAATGGGTTATGTAAGTATGTAAGGTCATGGTTCACTCCTATATTAGCTTCCACTCCACATGGCTTAGAGTCTACTACCTTCAACATAAAACTACCCGGACTATATGGTTTGATGGGTGGGTCGGGACCTAATTCAATTCCTAAGTTCACATCTAAGGATGGAAGATTAGGTAACGGTTTTGGTTTAGTCTCCGGTTCATCATAACTAGGAACTTCCATAGAACTAAAAGAAAGGTTGTGACTACAAGTATTCAAACCTATTTCTTCTAGTTGTGTTTGGTCCAAGGGCTCTACCTCTATTGGGGTTCCTATAGTCTCTTCTACTTTTTTCGGGTAAGTTACGGGCGGTGTGTTAACCTCAAATGATGGTAGGATTTGTGGGGTATTTAGTGGTCTTGCATTTCTAACCTCATTCTCCATAGTATCTAAATCACCTATCTGTTCATCATGTGTTTTGGTAGGATCTAACCCAAACACATTCCTAAGTATCTCAAATCCTTCTCTAGCCATTTGAAATTCTAAGTCCGATTCATAGTAATATTCAACTTGATTACTATGTTCCAATTGCCTAAAGGATTCCTCATGCGTGTCATATGTTTTGGTGAAATCTATCCCACTCATGCAACTAGGTAGTTCAACACTAACCATCTCACAATCTTGGTCCAATTCAAGGTCCATGTTCTTAAAAACTAGGTCTTCTTGCTCATGGTACCTATAGTCGGATAAATCCTCCTCATTTGTTTCCTCAAGTTGTGATGTATATAAACCCATCAATTCATTCAAGTTATGGTTCACGGTTAGGAAGCTTTCCTCAAAATTTTCCAAAGGGTTTCACTAAAAGGAGTTGATCCTAACAATGATTGTTTAATAGAAGCCGCACATGCACATAATTCATCAAACCTATCAAACTTTACACCCATCTCCTCTTGTATATATCTAAGATCACTTAAAAATTTATTGGAACAACAGGAAGCAAATCTATCCGTGTAAAGTAATTGTTCCTCTATTGTTAATGATCTAAATGGAATTTCATCTGCCATGGTGACAAATGAAAATGGTTTTACAAACAAAGGGCACAAAGAAAAAGATAGATTAAAGAAATCCTAGAAAAATAAAATAAAAATCCCACTAGAAAGGAATCTAGTGGGTAGACCTAATAAAATAAAAATCTCAACCTAAACAATAACTATTCCCCGGCAGCGGCGCCAAAAACTTGATGCGTGGTTTTGCGACCTTACAACAGGTTTTACCTCTCGAGGGATCTCAAGAGGCTTACAACCCCACCAGGCAGTGTACCTGACCGATGTAGTATAGTGTAGTGTTAAGTACGGGGGATTGATCGTTCTCCACAGGGAATAGTGTCGTTAGGATTGAAAAACTACTCTAATAGGTCTAGGGGTGAGAGAAGATTCTTTTTATGTTTTTATATTTTATGAAAGCAAGTAAAATCTCGGGTTTGAAAGAGTGGGCGGAATTAGTTGCTAATCAACTAACCCAAATAACTAAGAATGCAAATAAAATAAAATAACTGAAAATGAAAAGGTGGTAAAACTTATGTGGAGAGAAATGTGTTTACTTAGATTTCCTTACTCCCTAACTATCTTTTACCGGTTGATTAGTGTGTATTAATCGCGTGGATGACGGGTGTATTCCTTAATACCAATCGTGGGGTGGCGTACGTACTTCCCCAACTCTATGAACTCCTACTTCACTCCTATGTCGAGCCGGCTAAGAAGCTCCTAACATGGGATCACTAGAATTCGCTCATGCATTAAATACAACCATAAAAACCTTAGTACGCATTGGTTCATGTTTCTTAAGACGTTCAAGCAAGTTACCGAATAGGAGGTTAGCCAGTTTTCTTAAGCCTAACATAGATAAACAATCATCCAATACAACTAATAACACACTAATAATCAATAATCAATAGTTAGGTTTCATTAGATCTAAGCAAACACAAAGAAAACCTAGCCTAGCATGTTAAACAAAAGACAAGAACAAGATAGAATCAAACAACACATAGACATATTGAATGATTAATTGATAACTTATCTTCAATGTAACATGGAAGATCTCAAGGCAAAAAGCCTTGAAAAAGCTGCTAAAATCGTCTTAGGGTTTCCTCCCAAAAGGTTACACACAAAGTTCCACACTAATGACAAAAAATTGCAAAACTATATATAGAGTTTAAGGGCTGACGGTGTCACGTTGTAGATCCTGACGCCGTCACCTCGCCGCTTTTAGGGTTCCCGGATGGCCTTCCTGACGCCGTCCCTCTTTAGACCTCCAAAATCCGCTCTGGCTTATCAAGGCTTGACGCCGTCAGATTAGTGCTTGACGCCGTCCCTCTTTAGATTAAGCCGTGACGACCTTGATCACATTAAAGGGTGACGCCGTCAGATTTTTCATGCAAAATTCTCTGGCTTATCATGAGTAATTTTCACATCCACCACTTTTGCCAAGCCATGACGCCGTCTGGGGAAATTCCTGACGCCGTCAAAGGTACTTTTCAGCCGATTTTGAGACTTTGTCGTTTTCTTCACTTTTATGCTCCAAAAACGTCCAAAATGCTTCCTTTTCCAGATTTCTTCTCCAAAGTACCTAAAATGACAAGAGGAACGATTTAGGGCAATATTTGATCAAATAAATACGATTTAGGGCTTAAATGACCCCCTAAAAGCGGTACACTTTTCGCTTCATCAAACATCAGGGCTTTCTACAGATGAATCTTTAACAGAAGCCAAATAGCCTTGGCAACCATAAGATATCAGAGTTCGTGCTTTCATAGTAGAGATGATTTTAACAGATTTCAGAGGGCGAGACTCATGATACACGAATTCAGGATTATTCAGATCACCAAAAATCACATTTCTGGCGTGGCAGTCAATGGTTGCTCGATGGAAAGCCAACCAATCCATACCCAGAATGACATCAAAATCAATCATGTCCAGAGGAAGTAAGTTTGCCGAACGAATCCGATCATCGAAGCGTAACGGACAGTTCAAATATTCATGGTCGATAAGGATATGATTTTTCATTGGGGTAGATATAGCAATTTGGTTATATAGTGATGTTGAAGGTATATTCAGTTTCTTAGCTAGTTTCACAGATATGATAGAATGTGTTGCTCCAGTGTCAAAAAGCGCGTAAATAGTAAAATCACCAATATACAGAATGCCAGTAATGGTACCTGACGCCTTAGCTGCCTGGTCCCGAGTGGTCAAAAACACACGACCTGTATTAGGTAGGGGTGGAGGAGGAGGTAGAAGATAGTTTCCAGCTTGTGCCGGATTTTGCTTAGGACAGTCCCGCACTCGATGCTCAGTTGATCCACATCTGAAACAAGTACCCGAAGCCTTACGACACGCCCCGGAATGACCTTTCCCACATGTAACACAGATAGGATGAGAAGGTAAACTCTCCGTCGGTCCCCTCTGAGAACCCGATCCAGAACCCCGACTATGCTGACTCTGCTGAAAACCTCGACGCGGGTTGTTACCACCATGACCCTGCCGGTCATTCCCATACCTACCAGAATCCCGCCGATCCTGACTCCTAAAATCCTGATGCCTCTGATAAGAATCCCGGTCCTGACGACCCTTCTGCTCATGCCCTTGGTCCTGACGACCCTGACCCCGGAATTCCACATGGTTACCGTCCCTATCCCGCTTATTAGAACCCCCATCCGCATGTAACAACTCGATGTTACGTGCAGCATCCTGAACTGCAGCCACATCCTCGTATTCAAAGTTTATGATACGATCTAAAACCCACGTCTTCAATGCCCACTTAAAATGACGAGCCTGACGACGAGCATCCCCAGTAACCTCTGGCTCAACAAAGCTGGCCAAACGTAAGAACCTCTGCATAAACTCACCCGATGACTCACGATCCCCCTAAAGAATCGTCCCATAATCCCTCTCATACTTCTGCTGCTCCGATAATGGAATATACTGCCTATAGAACACCTCAATGAAATCCGCCCAAGAACAGGTCTCAGCATAATCATCTCCCTTTGCCTGAACAAGAGCAGTCCACCAATTAAGAGCGTCACCCTCCAGCTTGAATGTAGCCAAACGAGTTTTAAACTCGTCAGCACATCCGAGAACCCTGAACAACTTCTCGACATGGGTGATCCAGTCCTCTGCCTCATGGGGAGTGGCAGCGGACCTGAAAGAGAGAGGCTTGAGCTTATTGAACCTCTCTATCCATACATGAATACCAATAGGTGGAGCAGTGGGTGGAGCATCGCCACCACCACCACCAGAAGAACTCGCACCATTTCTGATGTTGTTGGTGACTTGGGTCACCAACTGAGGAAGAGCAGCAGCCATAGCAGCGGCTATCATGGCCTCAAAATCAGGGCCATCATTCCCATCAGTGTACTGGGTAAAACGCGTATTCACCATCTGAACGATCACAAAAATGATTAGCAAACTCAAACAGAATATGACAGAGCAGATCAAGAAAATATGACAGAGCAAAACTGGAAAAGAGTGCGCAAAAGGAAACCTAATTTCTACCCAATCCTCACAGGTCACGAGCCTAAGCTCTAAGGGTTTCGGATAACCTGGCTCTGATACCATAAATTGTAACACCCCAACCCGACAAGGGTAAAGATATCACAACAATGGTTTCATATCAGATCACAAGCATTCAATCCAAAACATCAAGTCTATAACATTAATGATAAAAGGGAAAATAAGTCAACATGACTTATGCCAGAAGTGAAAACAGAAATAACTGAAGTACATAAATCCAAAATGCCCAAACAATGGCATAACAGAAACAAAATCCAAATGGTAAAGCTAGAATGTCTAAAGTCTAAGCTTCACACAAGCCGCTCTCATCCCAAAGCTAAAACCCAGCTCCTAGCTTAAGTACCTGCCGCAGGAAAAGAAATGCGGCTGAGCTACGAGAGCTCAGTGAAAAGATATATAGATAACAAAACAGTAACGGATACAGATGTATAGAATCAATAATACAGATCAACAGACATAATCAGAATGCAGAAATGAATAAGAATAAAAGGGAAAAGGTAAGGAAAAGCAAAGGTAAAGGAAAAGTAATGTAAAGGAACAGTAATCCACCACGAGCCCAGAAAACAGAGATATCATAACCATATAGCCATATCAGTAATCCAGAGGGGATGCCTCTCAAGTAACCAGATAATATGAGGGGTGTCCTCATGTATCAAATATATATATGGAGTGATCAGCTCCCAGAGGTTGTGAAAGACGTGTACCACACACACCATCAATCACCATAGGTATACATGTAAACAGTAAATAATAACAGATAACAGAGACAGAACAAATCTAGGATGCATCCATACGCCCCAGGTGGCCAGAGTCTACCAATAAACACCAGATAAAATAAAGTCAGGGACGGGATAGGTCATCTCTCTCCTACCCTAGAGTCAAGCCATCGGTGCATCAATGACAAGGACATGAACACCTCATGCCTGGTGAGTTGGCTCGGGTATCAAACCGTGGTCAGAGTCAGATATCATATCAGAGGGTCATAAATAAAGGTTCATGTCAAAAGGTTCATGTCAAATATTTCAGGAGTAATATATATATCAGAGGTTCAGAAATAAATTAGGTTCAAATCAGAGTTCACAGAATAAGGGATCATATCAAAGGTTCACAAACAAAGGGAACATAGCAATGGCTTAGGGAATCCTAATATGAAACAGAGATCAGAATCAAAGTTAAGAGAAGGAAATTGCCCTTACTGAAAGAGGGCGGAATATCTGTACCTTATGACAAGCAAACAGAAAAATAAGCAAACACGGAACAAAGATCAGTGCTTCTCCTTCTTCACACCTAAAGAAGTAGAAGACGGAATTACAAAGGGTTCAAGTTCAACTTACTATTTTAATTCATCTTTCCATTTTAAGAAACTTTCCAGATTTAGTAACTTTCTATTTTTAGCAGGTTTCCAGAATTAGTAAGTTTTCAAATAATATAATTTAAGTTAAGTCATTTATTAGGCTTATTATGGAAGTAATGTTCACTTTAACAAATTATCAGAGGTTAGGGTTAAATATGACAAGTTTCCCTGATTTAGGGTTTTAAAAGTAACTTTACCAAAGTCAAGGTCTAATATCTTAATTTACTCATTTAATACAGAAGTTATTCAGAATGGCACTTTTAATCCCTTAAGTTCCACAATTTACACTTTATACCCCTTTAGTTATTTTTATTGTACAAACCACCCTTAACTTTCCAGAATTTACATCTTTGGTCCCTTTATTTTATTTAATTTTCATTCGGATATATATAATTATATATATTTATACAAATAAACCCTATAATTACCAAATTAACACAATTTACCCCTCTAGCATATTTTATACATTATTCCCAGATTTATAACACCTTACAAAAATATCCCCATAGTTTGATTAATTACAAAACACACCCTTAACTATTTTTATTTTCAATTCGGTGCATACTTTTAATTAGCAAATTCAAACCCTAATTATCCAATCATCATATAATCATAACACCATCATTAAAATACATTAAATATTCAGATCCAACCACACAAACCCTAATTCGAATGGGTCTTAGGGTTTTCATAATTTTCCCTTTTATTTTACATGAAATCCGATTACTCCAAAAATTCACCACGACTCATATAAGCTTCCAAAATTCGAATACATATTTTTGTGATGTTATATGATGTATATAGAAGCCAAGAAAAATATATCAAAGATCCAGAAAATTCGTATGAATTGTTTAGAGATTTATTTCGTTTTTAGGGTTTATAACTCATAAAATCACAAACGATTTATAGATCATGCATGGATCGACTTTTGTATTTTATATGAGACTTATATGATGTAAAGAACATGAGAAAATTACCAGATCGAATTTAGAACGTGTAGAATAGGCTGGACGAATTTTGGCTTCTCGGTTTGGATAATACGACCCCAACAATTCACCACGACCAAACGAGTGATCCACAAACCTTGTAGATATTTTTCCCAGGTCATAACCAATATGAGGAACGTTTGAAAAATGATACACGAATTTTAGAATGATCGAATGAATTATTATGGAATTTACCTATCGGATTGAATAGCGAACAAGAAAAATGTGCTACGTTCGAACCAAGCAAGGAACGACCTCAATCCAATTTTTCTTAACTTCCTTAGACCACGAACAACACCAAAAAAAAATACTCTCCAAGTTCCAGAAATTCGGATGAAGGCTCTAGGAATTTTTGTGTGTGTTTAGTTCTAATCGGCTAGGGTTTTATGGGTTGTTAGGATTTTGTTATTAATAAAAGTGATAAGGCCGATTGAGGGGGGGGGGGGGGATATGGCTGGAAAAATGCAGGAAATCATGGCCCATATCAATTTGATACTTTCCTTAATTTATTTTTGCGATTCAAATGTTTTTAGTTTAATTATAAAGTTTAATAATAAAATTAATATACATAAGGTATTTTCGGTACATAATGTGACACAAGTAATTTTTTTGGTACTTCACAAATGTCAAATGTGGTCGTGGAATTTATTTTACTTCGTATCTTAATTATCTCCCGAAGTTTAGAATTTATTTGGTATTTATAAGCTCATAAATCAAAGTTTTTGATCGTAGGGGCATTTTGGTCTTTTAAATGTTTTCAGATTTTTGGGTTTTACACATAGACATTGTTACGAAGCATTCGATAGAACACTAAGAGACATATGTAGAACACACCCATCAAACCCATCTAAACAAGTTTTCGGGGGAAGGGTTGTTTTGTTCGGAGGTGACTTTCGACAAATCCTTCCGGTCATCACAAACGGTTCACGACATAGCGTTGTACACGCGTCGATAAACTCTTCATATCTGTGGGACCATTGTACAGTGCTACAATTGACTATCAACATGAGGCTAGGAACAAGCTCAAACAACTCCGAACGTAAAGAAATACAAGATTTTGCGGATTGGATATTATCAATTGGAAATGGAACGATCGGAGGTAAAAACAATGGGGAAGCAAACGTTGAATTTACAGACGACATGTTGATTCCTGATTCTGAAGATCATGTTGGTACGATAATTGAAGAAACTTACCCAGATTTGATCAATAACCTTTATAACCCAACCTTTTTTCAAGAGAGGGCCATCCTCGCACCAACTCATGAGCTTGTGGACGTGATCAATGACAGAATGCTTACACTACTTCAAGGAGATCAAAAAACATATCTAAGTTCTAACTCGATTGGTATTGCTGATGAAGACACCACTTTCAATCCGGAATTGTACACGTGTGACTTTCTCAACATCATTAAAATATCCGGACTTCCACGTCATTCTCTGACTCTTAAAATAGGCACACTTGTTATGTGCATGAGAAACATTGATCAAACAGCAGGACTATGCAATGGAACCAGAATCCAAATTCGAAGACTCGGTACTAATATTATTGAAGCTAATATTATATCAGGTGGAAGTGTTGGCACTATTTGCGCTATACCACGTATGGTTTTAAGTCCTTCAGATACCAAAATGCCTTTTAAATTTAACCGAAGACAATTCCCGGTATCACCGTGCTTCGCAATGACTATTAACAAAAGCCAAGGCCAAACATTGACGCGAGTAGGATTGTTTCTCCAACGGTCGGTGTCCTCACACGGCCAGCTTTACGTGGCAGTATCTCGAGTCAAAAGCAAGAAAGGTTTGAAGGTTCTTTGTTGTGACGAGGATGGGAAATACTCAAAGTCAACAACAAACGTTGTGTATAAAGAAGCATTGTTTCGCATTTTAAAAACGTATTATAATTATACAAGTTAATAGTATCGACTGTTAATTAATATTGAAGTTTTTTTTTTTTTTTTTTTTTTTTTTTTTTTTTTTTTTGTTTTTTTTTTTCTATTATTTACAGTTTACATCTTATAAAAATTATTAACGTGATTTCCTAATAATGGAGTCTAAGGTAGTCTATTGCATATGTGGCTTAACTTCGATGACACTTTAAGTAAATTATGTATTAGAAATCAGTTAAGGAGCCCATGAGCAAGAATAGTGAAGTTAAAGTAGCAAAAAATGAAGGATGAACATTAGAAATCAGGTTGTCGAGGATCCATTTAAATACCATAAGAACATCAACATAAAATATAACAACCCATAAACATCAACGCAAAATATAACAACACACAAAACAACCACCTGTTGAGTTGTAGTTGTAAAAACTATTGTTACCGTTAAAATATCTTATACACGCTACAGTCATAAGCGTTAGTAATATAAATTATGTTCGTACACCTAATTTTCATATACAAAACCAGCAAAAGACCTTACCTACCCATGTATGCCCACAGGGGAAATATTCATAATAAAATTGCCTAGACAAAAGCTGATACGATGTTGTGATCAACTTAACAGACGTGGAATACCGGAATTACATTTTGTTGACCATCCACAACTTCCAAAACAGTGTCAACAAATTTGAATCGCATCAGTTTCCCAATCCTAAACCCACACATGTTCGCAAACGCCCTAAAATTCCCAGTGAGTTTCACTTGCTGTTCCCTGTTTGTTCTTTTTTTATCATTTATCGTACGAACCTTCACGGGAAACCTCTCATCATCATGCACCAGAAACGCCTGATTGTATGCCTGCATCTGCTGATGGCCAGCAAAATCCACAGGTAGAGTCTGTCATGAAAAAAATCAAAGAAAAAAAAAATCTTCAAACATCAGCAACTAACAAAATATAACCAGGATAAATAAAATAAATCAGGAATATTAATACATATTCCTTGAATACTTACCACATGGTAAAATTCCAAGACAATTCCATTCAGCTCAACATGAAAGACGGCGTTTTCATCATTATGGTTGGTGTGTCCTTCCCATGTGCAAATATGATGGGCTCTTCTATCTGCTATTAAAATTAATAACAGGACAGAATTTCTTGCAACAAATATGTTCTATTTGAAACACATCATAAAACATTAAAGAATACATACCTTCCATGGCATACAATGGTATTCCACGACCAGGTACCCTCAACAATGTTGGATACACAATCTCCGGATATAAGCACGTCCCATCATTGCGAAAGAGCGCCAGTTTCAATTTATTATCTCCTAGATTGGTGAAGACCATCGGCTGCCTTATGTCAATTTCCAAATCGTCAACAAGTCTTTCCCAACTGTTGCCAAACAGCCTGTTAGATCTTACTACACTGTTTGCATCCAATTTAACCCTTTCATGTCTCACCTTAACCCTCAAACCATTAGCATAAATTTTGAACGTATCTTTCCATATATCTTGCAAAAAATCTCCCGGTAGAATCTGAATTACAAAAACAGAGAAAAATAATTAAATAAGTACAACCCTATGCCAAACTTGTGATTTGGAGACAGAGAGTGTGAGAAGTTTACTCTCCCACCATAACGCATGCACAAAGTTAATTCGAGTATACTAAAGTTATGCTCTGATAATACCCTATTATCTGCACTAACTTTGAGATAACCATATCAAAATGTCATGTTTTTCATGACAATATCCAGAAAAACATTCATATCTTTATTATTCAGTTTAGTTTATGTCTAGAAAGATAAATGTGTGTGTTATTTGTTAGTACTCCGTAGTTTATAACGTTAATGAGTAATCTGATGATGAATTTCATATAACTTGTGAACAATAGACTCAAAAATCTTTTTGACATCAGTTAGATGTATTGAATTACTTGGATATGTAAACTCCTGTTATGCATAAGGTTTTTCTTTGATCGGAAATTGTATTAACATACCAAAACGCTAAGGAAAAAGGATTCCAAAGAGGAAGAAATGGCGATTAGAGGGTTTGATAGCTACTCAACCTAATTAGGAAGCTTCTTCCTAATTCCATTTGAAATGCAATTATAAGATTGAGCTTCTTTATTGGTTGTAAATACAAATTCATTTCAAAACTTCCATAGGATCCATATGGTGTGTCCCTCAGACAAGATCTCCCTTGCTGACCACTCAAATCTGCCTCAACCTCTCCTCATGCACAAAGTGAAGCATCTAGAAGAATACAAAATCGCAAACAGGTAAACAGCCATGGCACACAATCTGATCGACCCACAGAGTTTATGGTCTACAATTCTAAATGGTTTTCAAGGCTGCAAGCTAGGCCAAATACTAATCGTGTTTGACACCTGCTTGGCTGAAATCAATATTTTATTGAATCACAATTGTGCCATCATCTGTCTACCAAAGTCCAGATATCAAGATTTATTTAATTGACCCGTTTGAAAAAATTGTAACTCAAATCGACCCGTTTCTCTTTTACCTGCATTTTACTTAATCCGACTTGTTTGATATAAAGCATAACACATATTGGCCCATCTAAAAATGGGTAACAAATGCCACATATTGTATAACTGAACACCATAAATATTCCACAAACCTTTCACTAGGAAAATATTAGATATCGAAAGTGATTATCCATTTATGAAATACTAACTCAATTCAATATCCAACAACTTCCCCTAAATCGATAATCTTAACACAAGACACTAAATGCACACAAACAATCATAATATATATGGATCTACGCACCATAACAGATATGAATATGGATAAAAATGTTAAACGATATCAATAACATTTCACCAAACAATAACTATCATATTCATTATTCCACAAGCTAAACGGATGCACCAAAGTACTATAAATGGATGCAATTATAGAGATAATGTATATCTATCATATTCGTTATTCCACAGCCTCTCTCTAATTGAATTTTATTTAAATAAGCCAACTAAGTTTATTATGAATAAGGTTAAGCATGGACAAACTAAAAGATAATATTAAGAAAAATTATCATAGAATAGCAGTTTGTGTTTCACCTCACAGTCATCTAATTAATCTCCAATCTACTTCCAATTACAAGAGTTCAATTGAGGCTCACATTCAGTTTTTATAACCAACTTATATGGTACTTATTTTAGTTGCACGTTAACTCATGATGTCTATAAATCTACGCAAATCCAATCTATATGTAAAAGACAAAGGATAAAACATTCATACCTGCCCTCCAACCATAAATCTGACCAAACACCTCACAACTCTATGCCCCACAACACGCCTATCGTAACCAGGGCCTTCACTACCATCCTCATTATACCCAGTGACGTAGAAAGTATCTAAACCCTCCTTCACAAAATGTAGTCTTTTAACTGATGACGGCAAATTATCTTTAAACGAATCTTCCCCACTCATGTCCATAAAGCTGAGTTTCACCTTCAACAACCCTAATTAAGCATATATATCTGTATCTGTTATTTCTATTAACGAAAATATAATCTTCATCATCGTAAAATCTCTCTTTAAACACGTTAGGCAACTTCTGCAAAACAAAAAAGTTGCAATAAGTTATACACTTAAAATCCTGTATTACTAAAGGTACAAAACATCATCAGATGATAATCTATAGTAACATGTATATACGAATGTAAACCTGGTATTCTGGGTTGGTTTTCAAATTAAAACGGCACAAGAATTGTTGGTCCATCTTCGTTCTTTCAAGCCTGAAAAATCAATACAGTGAGTCTAATTCAGTTGAAATCGGTAATACAACAAACATAAACACGTTATAGAACCGTGACGGAATCAATTAACAAAACACATCATAATTATCCACTTGAAAATCATACACATTCAAAAATCGAAATACATAAAACCCTTTATGAATCACAATGTTATGTTATATCTTTTAATTTTAAGGTATTATTAAAAACACCCTACTAAACAGCCACAATGAATACAACTAAAACACTCCAACTAATCAACAAACAATTACAAACCAAACTAAAAAATCATCATATTCATTTAAAGTCAAACTGTTTGTACATAAGATACCCACAATTAGCCTTCAAAACATCAAAAGAGAAACACGTCACGGATGATTAAAGATATACACTATTTCACAACCATAAACAGCCAACTTGAACCACTTTTCGAAAAGATATGACCCATAAACATTAAGATAATCTAAAACAAACTTAAACTAAGATTTATATAACCCAAGTGACTTCCCACAAAATATACCAATCATAAAGTCATTCCTAAGATTAGCAACTGCGTTACTGTCACCTGAAAGCCCTAACAAACAAACTTTTATCATCTTCTCACCATCCTAATCTAAGAAATAAACCAAAACGGATACCTTTGATGAACTTTTAACAGTGGACATATAACTACCTCATCTGACTTCAAATAACTAATTTTTTAAAATATGGAATGACAATAATTTTGAAGATGATTAATCAAGTTAATTATAGCATAAGATCAGACACAAAAAACAAAACATGCAGCTACAAATTATTAGCTTAAACATACAGTTAAATAAAATATACTTAAAACAATCAATCGATACAAGGTTTCATCTTTTCAATAAGTAAATCAGGTAAAAAAGATTAACAAAGCGTAAACAAAGGTATAAGATCAAGATTGTATAGTTCACCTTTTGTTGATCCGGAACCGTTGTTTTGACAAGTGAAGCTTTGGTGTTTTCGATGATGTAATAATGGTTAGTGTAAGGAAGCTACAAGTAATTATAACTGGTAAGATGAAAAGACAAATGTAGCAAGTCTATAAGAATAGCTTACTAATGACTATGTTACACAACTTGCATGTTCTTCATAGATGTTTCTCTTAATATTTTACAAACAGAAGGTCATGCAAAAAAAAAAAAAAAAAAAGGACTCACCAAATTATTTACATGAAAAATAGTAACTGAAATTATAAGATCAACATTGTAGTTTCATGTTTTCTTCTTCCGGATACACATTTTTATTGTCAAATGTAATTTAGCTTATTAAACTTAATAGTAATAGTTATTCTCTTGAAAGTAACAAACTAAAAATAGTTATGTAAAAAGAGCATATGTAGTTGTTTACTTAGTTATTGTTGTAAAACGGATAGTGCATGAATTCTTTTTTCATTGTCAAATATAAGCTATTCAAGTTTAGGTTGGATACACTTATATGCCTCCGGCGTGAAAGAAAATAAAATGCTTCGTATTAGTACAAATAATAAAGGACGAAATATTCACAAGAAAAAACAACCAAACAACAAATATGGGTGGCTATATTTTATTGTTTTTACATATACGTCACTACATTTTATTGTGTTTCGTGTAACAAAATTGAAACATAGTTTAAATACAACAAAAACAACCCAAACTATTATCACAAGTCATGCCCGCCCAACGGGCGGGCTTTGAAGTCTAGTGTGTGTATATATATATATATATATATATATATATATATATATATATATATATTATATATATATATATATATATATACATATATATATAGTGTTGTATTCTATGCAGTACCAATATTAGATACAGTACTTTACAGTACTCTTAAAATAAATCTGGGCCATTGGATGAGTTAATTAAAGAACAAGATTAAAAGTGCCAAAATTGTAATTAAACAAAAGATGAGGTTTCTTTTTTCAATTAAACAGAAAGCTAAAAGGGTATTATAGGTAATACACTTTAATTAATTTTTAAACAGTATTATAATTCTACATCTCTCTCACTTCTTTTCCGGATCTAAATTATTTGCAGTTATTATTTCTTTCTTCCTCACTCCAAACCCTAGACGCACCCTCCTTATTACCACCACTACCTGTCGCGAATCAGAACACTAAACCTACTCCATCTTTCTTAACAACCTAAAAAAAAGAATGAAAAAAACCGACTGGAGATCCACGAAGACCTTCTACCACCGACGAACCACAAAAACTTCCCACTAGATCTGACGACAACTAAAAAAAAAAAGCGATCCGGGTATATCCACACTTTTTTTCTGTTGTAAAATGGAAAAAAGAAAATGATGCAATGACTCCCTTTTGTCTTCTTGCGGATGATTTTCTGGTGTGGGATTTATCATACTTATATGATTTTACAATATAGTTTAAATCGTTGTACACATCTACTAGTGATATGTGTGTATCATTTGTTTAAGAAGATATAATCAAGCAGTGATATGTGTGTATCGATTTGTGCTAAAATATATGCACTTTGATCGAAAGAAATCTCTGCAAAAAAGATGTGACTTGGGGAAGGTGGGCCAGTTGTGTTCTATTAATCAGTTGAACTTTTCAACAATCATTTTCCTCATATTTTTTACACTAGTCAATATTTGCTTCTTTATCTTTTATTGAGTGTTTATATTGTTTTTGGTTAAATCAAAGAAATAGTTGTAATTCAGTTTTTGATTATATTATCATGTTGATGAAGGAATATATTGGGCAGGTGGCACGAAAGAGACAATTCGTCAAACTTACTGAATTGGCATCACATAAAAGAGTTGGGCTCAATATGGGACGAAAGAGACGATTCGTCAAATGTGCACTATAGAACCACAAGGTTCTACTTGGGCTCAATATGGGTCAAGAGGTTTATATGTTATAATGAATTTGATGAAAAAATGAAGCGTGCACATATGTTCGTGAAAGAGTGCACACATGTTCGTAAAAAAGTGCACACATGTTTTTGTTGACGTGTACATATATACTTAACAAGATACATTTGTATTTAAATTGTATTTCATTTGATATCAATTTTTGTGTATACTATTTATATTTTTGGTTCTATAAATTTAGAGGTTACATGTATGTCTATGTTTGTGTTTTTTGTTATAAATTTCGAAGATTAAAAAATGTAAACTAAAAACATATGTGCAATTACCATTTTAAGCAAAACAAGTTTGATGTATAAACAATTGTACACAAGAAACATATGTAATATACAATATTAAATATATATATATATATATATATATATATATATATATATATATATATATATATATATATATATATATATATGCACTTCATTTTCATGAAAACATGTATACTGGAAAAAAATTTAAAAAAAACAATTCCAAAAATTAAGGGAATTTAAAAACGTTTTTTAATTAAAAAAATCTAAAAGAAACTAAAAATGTGTTTGACTATTATGCCCTTTTCAATTAAATAAAAATGTTTATTAATACTAAATTCCTATTGGTCTAAATGAGTACTGTAAAGTACTGCATCTAATAAGGGTACTGCATAGAACGCGCCCCTATATATATATATATATATATATATATATATATATATATATATATATATATGTAACTCAAAAGCATATAAGTCTGCATCATTGTATACAACAGTTAACATGCACTTTTTCTAGTTACTTCTATAATCCTTGTCTTTCTTCGTTCTTCCACAAAATGCTTCATCACTTCCTCATTCGGATGATCAGTTGCAAAAAACGGCCCAGTCAAAAATTGCAGTTGTGGTTGAAGAAAGCACAACATATGCATAAAATAAACTGAAGAAGCTCAAACACCTATGATATC
This sequence comes from Artemisia tridentata subsp. tridentata, assembly GCA_021014915.2. Taxonomy (NCBI): domain Eukaryota; kingdom Viridiplantae; phylum Streptophyta; class Magnoliopsida; order Asterales; family Asteraceae; genus Artemisia; species Artemisia tridentata. Next base: position 173,117,554 of record CP139507.1, read on the forward strand.
ATGTGTGATATCACCGGTGATAGCACCTTTCATATCACCGGTGATAACATCTGTCATATCACAGGTTCCTCCAAAACCCCTATACCAAAAACCCTAACCACTAGGTATAATATCACAACTGATATATACCTAGACCCTAAACCCCTTACCACTAGGTACAATTCAATAAATAGAAGAAAGCCGACACACTTGTGATATCACCTGTGCATGATATCAAAGGTTCCTCCAAAAGCTTAACAACATGAGAATGAGATACACTTCAAAGATCCTTCTCATGAAATGAATGACCAAACACTTTATAAACATCTTTACAAACAAACTGAAGAAGCTCAAACACCTGTGATATCACACATGATGTCACATGTTCCTCCATCAATACCACTGATTCAACAAAAAAAAAGAAGCACTATCATCACTTGTGATATTTCAAAAACATAGTTAATGGTTTAATCAGCAAACTAAAGAAGCTATGGTTGAAGAAAGCACAACATCTTTATAAAAAAACTGAAGAAGCTCAAACACCTGTGATATCACACATGATATCACAGGTGATATCACCTATGATATCACATGTTCCTCCATCACTACCACTGATTCAACAAAAAGAAGAAGCACTATTATCACTTGTGATATTTCAAAAACATAGTTAATGTTTTTTTAGTTGTTGTGATATCCTATTTAATGTGTGTTTTATCACCGTATTTTACAGCTTATAATAGTGTGAAATCCATTAATGTGCCTTAATATGTTTTTGATGTTATGTTTGAATTTATGTTTTTACAACTGGTACTGAAATCTTTTGGTTGGTAATATAAAATGCTAATGATAATAGTCTATGTTCTCTACATAAAGGTGTTATCAATTGGAATACCCAACTAAGAATGTGAATTATCAGAAAAGATAATCAACTTCATATAAAATCTTAATGATTATGGTTTTGGTTCTCTACATACATGTGTTATCAATTGTGATACTAAACTAAGAATATGAAATATACATTCTTACCAAATGTGATAATGAATTTAGTATTTTACCAAGTGTATATGAAAGAAATAATAAACATCACTTGTCATATTTTATCGCCGGCTCAGCCGTCGGCTTCGACATCGCCTTTTTATTCATTTTGATATTTGTACGTGACACTTATTTATCTCTTGTGATATAACACTGTAAGGAAGATGAAGAGTATCTAAATTGTCGTTCTTAGTTACTTAAGAGTAATATCTCATGTGATAAAGCAATATAATGTGACACTAATTCTGTTATTCTACATATGAGTAATATCACATGTGATAAAACAATATCACTAATTCGAGTATTCTACATATGAGTAATATCACAGGTAATAAAGCAATAAAATGACCAAAAGTGTACATCATTCATGTCTGGTTATATATATTCAAATAAGTCAAAAGTTTGCATTATTGTGTACAACAGTTAACAACTCAAAAACATCTAAGTGTGCATCATCCTGTAAGTTACATCCTATATTCCATACCTTACATTAATCTAAACATGTACTGTATTTTATTTATTTCCTTAAACATTATTGAAATGTCTTTTATACTACTTATTTACTACTCCCTCCGTCTCAAAATTATTGTCATGAGAGAGAAATCACAAAGTTTTATAAAAATGGGACCACTATAAATCTCAACCACTCAAATAGAATATTCCCCCACTAAATTCTCTAGTTTTTACTTAAAAAGGAAAGTGGACAATTATTTTGAGACATCCGAAAAAGGAAATATGGACTATTATTTTAAGACAGAGGGAGTATTATTTAGTAAAAAACACGAAGTACTTTCGGTTTCGCATGGTTTTTATTAAGCAATTCAAAAATCTCCTAGGAGGTTTCAGGTCAAAGTAAAATCGATTCACAAATCTCCATATAACCTATTAGGATAAAACTTCTAACAAACTTTTGACGAACGGTGATTTTAATATCAAGAACATCAAAAAAATCAAAAACATAAAGTGCTCAGAAAAATCTTAAAAAATTAAAAAAATGAAAGAAGATAGCAATAGTAAGGATCGCTCTCAAATGAAAGAAGATTGCATATAACACCTCAAGATCACAAGATACTCGACAAAAGAAAAAATAATACGCACACAATATATACCCTCGAACCACCTTTATTAATAACCAATAAAAGCTTAAATCGAGACAAAAAGAATGAATTAACTAAAATATCCACTCGCCTATATTTATAGAGATGATGGGGTAAAATTCTTATAAAAATTGAATTTCATAGTTTCTTTGGTTACATTGCACACCAAACAATCATAGTTTAAGTGTAACCCTAACTCTATTTAACTAAATGCAATTTAAATCCCTATACACATACTAATTACACTTTAACCCACTAATAATTGCTACTATATCATAACAATTTCCCCTTTAGTAGTGATTCTTAGTTTATACCGATACTCAACATCTTCATCCAATTTTTGAACCTCGAACCAGTGACCACCTTGTTAACCAACCATTGTACCTTAGTAATATCAAAGTTAGTTTCCTTAGACCTACTTCATCTTCTTCCTTTCAACAACATTACCCTTTACACCATCTTGACCAGATACTCTCGTTTCCATAATGTCTGCCTCCGCACCAAGGTATACCTGCTCATTTATCACAAAATTCGTGTTTGTCTTTCCTTCAAGTCGTTTAACCTCCAACTTCTTTTGAGCCATTGCAGCATCATCATTACTATCATGAATTACCCTAGCTTCACGATTTGCCTAAACTCCCTGCTATTCCATCTCAAACCAAACATGCTTTTGAACATGTACTCCATAGACTCCTGTTTTGACACAGGACCAAGTTGCATGTACCCAACTAGGTATTTTGTAAATTGATTGCTTTCTAGCTCCTTGTTAGAAAGTAGCCTTATTTGAAGTTTAATACAAATAGCCGTTTCAAAAAAAAAAAAAAAAAAAAACTAATTTAACACTTTAGTAACCCTAAATACACAACTTTTTCAACAAGCCTCACACGTCGTGTGCTAAACCAACTTTCTTGGAATACTGATTTACTTGCCTTTAAAAACCCCCTAAAGATTTGATATTTTCACCTAAAATCTGCAAAACTTGTACTCCAGGCATTCACTTTCCTGGAATCCTCATGAAACAGCTAAACCTTTGTCTTCCAATTTATCACCAAGACTTGATCTTCAGGAAACCGGCGGGAGCCTTCAAACCCGATCTATCAAGGCCCCCAAAACCAACAAATGCTATAAGCTTCTTAACCTTCAAGATTCATTATCACCAAGGAACTCTAAATCGTTAATCTTTTGAATCCTTTAAACCCTTTAGTCAATATTCTTTGTAACCGAAATCTTGATCTCCAAGTAAACCCTTGGAATTGACTTTTTTGCACCTTAAGAAACCCTTGAGAAAACTAAAACTTGCAACCCAAGTTTCCCTTTGATAGACCTAAGCTTCAGAGACACCGTATATCAACACAACGATAATCAAACAATAACCCAAAAAAAATGAAAACTAAATCTTTCCAGCCAACTTCGACAGGTTGTATCACCCTATTGGATGCTTCTATGCAAGATTTCTCCTGTGAGAACTAGATCTATGTGTCTTAAATGTACAGTTTGAACTTCGTAGAAATCCAACGGTTGACGTACTCGCTGTGTCAATTTTACTACAGCTGCGCAAAAACCGACGGACCAAACACGATTTATTCTTTTCTCTTGTTTTGGCTCTCCCTTCGTTGTGTAGTTCCTTCTTCTCGAACAACGCTTTGTAGTAGTTGTTGAATAAAACCTCTAACAAACCTAAAAGCTTAGCGCAATATTTATCAAAGAGTTCACAAGAAAAGCAGACACCTCAATTTCATATTTTAATCGACAAAAGAAAGAAACAATGATCTATATATAATAGGTTTATGCATGCATGAGCCGCAACATGAGCACGCGCCCGATTTAAATTTTGATTAGCAACACTAATCAAGACGTGGAATAATTAATCGAATGCAAAACCCCAAATAAACAAAAAAATTTATCGTTAAAATGAAATCAATGATTAGGAAATTGTTCTTGAAATTTTCGGACCATATAAAAATTAGAAGCACATAATTTTTAATCTAGTAAACATGTATTTAACATCCCTCATAATTTAAATACAATCAAAATTACATAACAAGTAATTTTCAGTTCATGTTCATGTTAACAAATTCATCATAGTTTATAATCAAACATAAACATACAATAATTATTAACACTATAATCATAAAGAATACTTGCATTGTTTTTGGATGAACACGAACCGGATTGATCCCCCAGGCCCTAATCCTATATGATCAATCTAGAGAACACTATGATCAAACACAAATGAATCAAAGTGACATTCACCCATAACACTCTTGATGATGTATCTATACCACTATACCAGCACATTATGCGAGATCTAAGGTTGATAATCAATACCACAATATGTATAATCGATTAGCCAATAACTAAGGATTATTACAAGAACAAAAGCATGGAGAATCAAGGGTTTTTAGACCCCTAAAACCCACGACCAAAATGTGAGAGGAGGAGGGAGATTCTTTTTGTTTGTGTTATGATTAACTTGTAAAGAAAAATGACATATAGTCCTTAAATAAAGAGCTAGTCATTATTTCTTCCATAAATAGATTTAAATCACATTTAAACCAAATTTAATTTGAAAACTAAATGAAAAGGTTTTCCCTCCCATTTCATTTCAAACAAAACCGGCCCCTATGTGGCTTGCTTTGCAAGTCACGGCCTTTCCCGTTACTTGTCGATTAATTAAACATTTTAAGTAAATTTTCCGAACTCGTAACTTCCTATACCATATAGTAATATTATGTATAGTACATATACATATATAGGATCTCTATTTAGTGTTAGTGTGTGACCTCATAGGCCAATGAATTTAACTACCCATATAAGTTATTTGTTTTCCCGTTCACACAAATCCGACAATATACCGTCAAACCTCATTTATTTATAACCAATAAAAGCTTGCATCGATACAAGAAGAATGAATTAACTAGCATTTCTCTCAACTCTATTTATAGAATTTGGTAAAACCGAGGTCGTCCCAAGAGCTATGAAGCAGATTCTAACTTAAGTCTTAATTGTCACTAAAAAGGGGTTTTCAATTGAATTGTGTTAATCTAATTAAAACAACGAAAATGAATTTGGAATTAAATCAGTGAGAGAAAGATGTGCTAGCCTAGTTACTAATATTATCATGCCATAATCTAGTTTTCCTGAAATCTATTCCCGTCACCAACACGGGCCATAACGCGTTCACCACTCCTCACCGCACTCTTCACTTAAATAATGTTCTCATTACTCCTAACACCGTTAAAAACCTTATATATATATATTCATCAATTTGTACGTGATAATAAATGTACCATTGAGTTTGACGAGTTCGGTTTCTCTGTGAAGGACGACTGGACCCGCCAAATCCTCCTCAGATGTGATAGCACCGGGGACCTCTATCCTGTCACTTCCCCGACGCTTCCTCAAGCCTTTCTTGTCAGTCAAGACACGTGGAATCAACGACTTGAACATCCAGAAAGTGACGTGTTACGTTCCTTAGTTTCCAGTAATTTCATTTTTTGTAATAAGACTAAGCCTTTCGTGCTATGTCATGCTTGTCAGCTTGGCAAGCACGTGAGGCTTCCTTTTTCACTTTCTGAAACTATTGTTACATCACCTTTTGATATTATTCATTATGATTTGTGGACTTCTTCACTCTCGAGTATTAATGGCATTAAATACCATGTATTGTTTTTAGATCATTTTTTACACTATATGGGTGTATCCTCAACGTAACAAGTCTGATATGTTGTCTAAATTTATTCATTTTCGTGCATTTGTTAAGAACCAATTTAATTGTGATATAAAATGCTTGCAATGGAAACCCAGGTACAAAAAAAAAAAAATAATAATAATAATAATAAAAAAAATAAAAAAAAATAAAAAAATCCTTGCAATGTGATCATGGAGGTGTATTTGACAACCATGCCCTACACTAATTATTTGCTTCTAATGGCATTACCATTTGTTTCTCCTGTCCGAGAACATCTCAACAAAATGGTAAGTCCGAGCGAATGATCTGTACCATAAACAACCTTATACGAACCCTTTTATTTCAAGCACACCTACCACCCACATTTTTGGTTGAAGCCCTTCACATGGCGGCCTACCTTTTGAATATCTTGCCTTCCACCGCCATAAACAATGAAATTCCTCACACTCGCCTTTACAAGACTACGCCCAACTATACGGACCTTCGTGTCTTTGGGTTTTTTTAGTCGCTGATCGGACCAGTAGCTACTCAATTTCCTGGTTGAACCGGCAGGTCCGTCCAGTTTTCCAAACGATGGTGTGTCATTAGCTTGTTTGCACATAAATAGAGTGAGTTTTTGTTTGTTTTATCAGTTTGTACAATAAGTATAATGGCATGTATTTTTTCATTGAGAGTTTTAAAAATTATATTAATTGAATAAGTGTTCTAAAAATGACATTAACTGAAAAGTCAATGGACGAATATATTGGTAAATTGTGCTTAATTGGTTTATAACATGTGTTTTATTTGTTGTAATGCTTGAATTTTGAAGTATTCAATGTCTTAGTCAATTAAAAAAAAAAAAAAAAAAAAAAAAAAAAGAAGGTTCCTCCATTATAAGATACTACTATGATTTGTCATTACCTTAAAACTTAAATCATTTTTTGCTAAAAGTATCCCCACACCTTCAGTTTACCAACAACCCATCCAAGTATGTTTTGAATAATCTCTCCACATTTATGAATAGGCAAAAGTACTTTTGTTAATGCCTCGACTAATTCCAGATGACATATTTCAGACCGTCTATCGTGCATTGATGCGGAAACACCGAGTAGGTCGCTATGTCAACATACCAGAATATATGTGTATTATTTACTTGAATTCCATTTAAATTGAAAGAAAAAAATGTGACTAGAGAGTTTAAAAGAGTATGTGAGTTTCCATCTAACTATGTAATAATATAAGTTATCACATAGGCTAATGCATTGATTTAGGGGCATTTGTGTTTCTACCAAAGCTGAAAATAATAACTCAATTCTAAAAGATGGTCGTGCAACTTAATCTTAAAGGTGTGTTGAGCAATGTCTCGATCTTAATATTGTTGGGCCAATTCAGGCCCAATGAACTTCGACTAAGATTTAAATGAAAATAACCTAAGTGTAAAACAAGTGTATAAATGTAAGAAAACATTATTTTTATAAAATAACCTAAGTATAGATACAATGTGCTATTAAGCGTATGATTTTCATAAATCACAACTTAAAAAGTGTTCTAATATTGCGTTGCATCGATATTTACTAGAAATTTTGCTGAAAAAGTAATCCATCCCTTTGAAAACTTATTTGAACAGTAAGAAAAATATTATTTTCAACCTAAGCCCTGTATAAAGGTTAACCCAAAAAATGGAACAAAAACGTATTGATTGAATTTGACCAAACCGATCGGTTATGAATTTATAAAAATGGAACATTACAGTTCGGTTTTTGTTTTGACGAAAAACTGATCAAATCCAAACTACGCTCCGTCGGTGTAAATAACATACATGATTACTGAATCTAACATTGTTTAAAAAGCATATACTTTAAATTTGTGGTGTAAATAACATACGTGATTACTGAATCTAACATTGTTTAAAAATCATATACTTTAAATTTGTGAATAACAATTGGAAGGGTTGTATTTGAAGTTACAAAACCAAAATGATAACACAGACCAACCAATGGATCCTAAAGTGTTCTGATGTAGGGCTGAAAAAAGTGGACCGAAAACCGAACCCAACCGAACCAGAAAACCGAGCGGAACCGGACCGAACCGAAACCAACCGACCATATTCGGTTCGGTTTCGGTTCTATATACTAATGGTTTTCGGTTTCGGTTCGGTTCGAGCCAAAACCGACAAAAACACACCAAAATCATATAAAACGAAACGAACCGAGTCACTTCTATTCGGTTCTTGATTCATGTTTTTCACAAAATCGTTTTCGGTTCGGTTCGATTTTCGTCGATTCTATTCGGTTTTAGACCTATGCTCAGCCCTGTAATTTGATGTCTTGTATCCAGAAACATGTCATACATATAAACGCAAGTGATACTAACCGAATAACACAATGGTGTGCTCTTTACAAACCAAATCAACAAATCGACCTACCAATGGCATTACTATAAGCATGTCAAGAAAGACGACACTTAAACTACTCCTTCCGTCCCAAATTTATAGTCCCTCTTTCCATTTTGGGTTGTCCCAAAATTATTGTCCTCTTCCAAATATAGTTGTGAAGAATGTAGCAAGTTTACCATATTGCACTTAATGTTACTAAAAATTACAACCATCATTCAAAGATTTAATTAATGGGTCATACTAACCGGACCCTCCCTACTAGGGAGGGTTAGTAGCCTGCAGTGATAGGGACAAACCCAAATTGAGGTGTTTTGTTTGTTATGGAAATAGTACAAACAGTAGTATTTCTTTATTGTTAGTGGGAGTGAGAGTGGGTGTGGCAGTTTAGCCCACTCGTTTGGGCTAGTAGAAGACACGCACTGGCAACAGCTCATATTCTCCATCTCTTCCATTTTTTGTTTTGTCTTCATTCATTTTTTTTTCCTCGTATGCTTCCATGTGAAAGCAAAAGCATCCAACTACTTTGTTTCTTATAAAAAAAATTTTAATTTCGAAATAAAAAAAATTTAATTTCGAAATAAAAAAAAATTAATTTCGAAATAAAGTAAGTTGTTTTTTAAAAAAATTTAATTTCGAAATTAAAAAAATTTAATTTCGAAATAAAGTAAGTTGTTAAAAAAAATTAATTTCGAAATAAAAAAAAAATTTAACGTTAACGTGTTATTGTTTAATGTGTTAATTAAATAGAAACACGTCAAACGTGTACAAAAAAAAATAACACAAAATAAACATTACACAAAAAAAAAAAAAAAAAACGGAAAAATAACAGTTGTTGTAGTTGTTTAATGTGTTATTGTTTAATGTGTTAATGTGTTAACGTTAACGTGTTTGTGTTAAAGATAATAAAATTGACCAGCTTGAAACAAGAAACAAGATGTTAGTTTCTCAAAACAAGTTGTTGATGACAAGAAATAAAACGCTCGAGGCATCACTGGAATTGGCAAGGAATCCTGAGGATCACGCATGTCAGTCGGGTGCAATGCTCCATGAGCTTTTAGATGACATTAATAATCTTCACATGTAGTAGGTGTTTTTATTAAATAATGTGTTATCGTTCTTGTTTAATTGAATAATAACAGTTGTTTTGTTTAATGTGTTAACGTTAACGTGTTATTGTTTAATGTGTTAACGTTAACGTGTTATTGTTTAATGTGTTAACGTTAACGTTAACGTGTTATTATTTAATGTGTTATTATTTCAGAAAAAATAAATGGAAAAAAAAATTAATTTCGAAATAAAAAAAAAATATTTTTCTAAAAAAAAATTATTTTTCTAAAAAAATTTAATTTTAAAAAAAATTATTTTTCTAAAAAAAGTTTATTTTTCTAAAAAAAATATTTTTCTAAAAAAATTTAATTTCGAAATAAAAAAAAATATTTTTCTAAAAAAAGTTTATTTTTCTAAAAAAATACATGTAGTAGGCGTTGTTTTTAAATAATGTGTTAATGTTCTTGTTTAATTGAATAATAACAGTTGTTGTTTAATGTGTTAATTAAATAGAAACACGTAAGACGAATACATTGTAGTTGTTTAATGTGTTAACGTTAACGTGTAAAAAAAAACATTAACAAAAAAAAAACATTACACTCAACATTAACATTACAAAAAAATATTACACTCAAAATAAACATTGCAAAAAAAATAACATACAAAATAAACATTAAAAAAAAAAAAAAAAAAAAAAGTACAAAACCGGTACAAGACAAAAGTAAAAAAAAAAAAAAAAAAAAAAAAAAAGCCAAAGTAAAAAAAGTAAACAAAAAAAAAAAAAAAAAAAAAAAAAGAGGTACAAATTGTACCTCCCTACTAGGTAGGGAGGGTTAGAATAGTATTAATAGGGAGGGTCAGTATATCACGTGCCTTAATTAATTGCTTAAGGGTAAAACTGGCAGTTTGCAAAAAAGTAAGAGAGAATGCAGTAATGATTATGTTTTCTTAACTGTGTGTTTTTTGTCGGGGGACAATAATTTTGGGACGGAGGGAGTAGTTACCAAGAAATGCAGGGGTTAAGCAACAGAACATCGACATTCCTGTTAACAAACAAACATGACACACAATGAAATTGATGAAAGCTAATTCACATGTTTGTTTGTTTGAGGGCCAAATAATTTACTTCTTCATGCTCAATGTGACACCTTATTTACAACACCAAAGTTTATGATTTTTTCTTTTTTTCTATTTAATCAAGACACGACAGTCGCAAATCCACCACCCCAAGACCAAAAACAGTATGAAAATAGAGATTAAATAAAGAACTTACGATGTTCAAAAAAAAAAAAAAAAGAACTTACGGATGTTTTCACTCACTTTTCTAGGTACCAAATTTTGTTGTTCTAAGTGAGCAAACAAAGATAACTTATATGAGTTATGACCCTAAATCCAAGGCAGCCTCTACTTGAGTCAAGAATCCTGCCATAGATGGAGCAACCAAATTCACCAAATACCTAAACTATATGTTCCAATATGGCGCAGCCAAGTTCACAGAATAGCGTTTACCGTCTTGGACCAGACCGATCCAACTTTTGGCTTTCCACTAACATTATCATGTTCAGGGCACACTGAGCACACTTGAGCTAGGTTTACGCTTTAAGCAAATGAGACAAATCATATCCTCACACACAAACAAAATCAAAGCCATATGAACATTCACAAAAACATTACAAGTCACCAAACAGAATTAATATTACTTCAAATCAGACATATACCACATAGTTCATCAACACTTGTAAAGAGTAACACACAACATTCACAAAGAAACATTCATGAATAAAGATATAACTTTTAACCACTCTAAGATGCGTGACTATCACTCTAAGACGTGTGAGGTCTCAATTTCAATTCGTGCTAGGTGCAAACAATCCTGAACCTTTTGAAAAGGGAGGGATTTACCCGGTTTGAGGCTGTGTGGCGGTGGGTTAAAAAAAAAAAAAAAAAAAAAGATCTTCAATTCTATTACCACCACAAAGACGTAGGACAAGGTGGAGAGTGAACTCCTTCTGCAAGGGTGTCCATCCGCCTCTGCTGGTCTTGAAGGGATGCCTTCCTTATCCTGGATCTTCGCCTTCACATTATCATTTGATCGAGACACATGTTCTATTGAGCAAACCAAATTAGTTTGCACTCAAGGTCACCAGTGAGTGTGTGAAGAACGCTTTTCAAAGAAGTTGTTAGAGCCTCCCAATTTCCATTATGAGGATTTTTCAATAAAACTTCTTTTAGCTGATCAGTCGTATTCCCTTCCATCATCTTCCTAATCACCTGGTAACGGGACCTTATGTAACTCGGATGGCAAATCAAGAAAAATGCATCAAAGAATCGCGATTGCTCCCACGTGTGTTCATCTAAACATGTGTCAAGTTTTAGTTGAACGTTCGTAACTGGAGACAAGAATACCCTTCTTCTGAGATCATCAACATCATCAATGTTCAAACGCCGCACTACTGGATCAATGTAAGAACTTCTTATGTTGATGTCAAACTTGCTTGATGAATTGAGTGCTTCCCTAATCTTAACTAATTATAAAGCATGCATATCCCCAACCAAAAACCAAACCTCACTCCAAACTTAACTTTGTGTAATCCCCATTTTGCCCTTCTCCATACAATAGACACAACCTAAAACCAAACCTCACTCTAAACCAAGTTTGACATTCAACCACCAATTACAATGCTCCGAGCCTAAAAGTGAAAACTGAATTTTCCCTTAATACCCATTTTGCCCTTCAAAACTTAATCGGTCATATATAAACTAAAACCCAACACAAATACAAACCTAAAAAAACACACATATCTTCTTTCATATCTCCTCTCTCTAAACCAAACCCCTCTCTCTTTAACCACACACTGCTGCCCGACGCCGCCACTACCTATCGCCACTTCCACCGGACTCCAAGAGAACGCACCACCGAGGAGAAGCTACAAGACCCACGGCCACCAAAAACATTTTCAAGTTTTGAGGTATTTTTAATAGATGTATGAGTTTTGATTTTTTTTTTTTTTTTTTTTTTTTTTTTTTTTTTTTTTTTTTTTTTTTGTATATCTATATATTTTATTTATAGATCTATAGATTTTTGTTGTGGATCTATAAGTTTTTTATATTTTTTTGTTAGTCCGCCGCTTGACGCCACATACCGCCGCCGCCACTGCCGATTCGCCGGAAAAAGTAGCCGTTGTCACCGAAAAAGTAGCCGCTGTCACCGGAAAAGCTTTCTGCCGCCGCTTGTATGCTTTTTTTTTAGTTAATATTTGTTAAAATGGTATTTTTCTTACCTATTTAACAAACTATTATATTTGTAATTGGTCAAATGTTAATTAACGTTTTTTTGTATTGTTGAACACCATTTTAGGAAAGAGCGATTCATACCAAAATGAAAAGTTCATGCGTGGCCGTCGGTTTCTTGAAGCAGAGTTACAAGACATGGATAGGGTTACCGCCACTGGAAAATTTTTGAGGTACTTCTGTAGTTTTTATTGATTTTATTTATAGATTAGCCGGAAAAGGTTACTGCCACCGGAAAATTTTTTGTTGGCCGGAAATGTTTTTTTAGTAGATTATCCGCCCGGAAAAATTTCTGCCTCGCCGGAAAAACTTTTGCCGCGCTGGAATTTGTTGCTATCGCCTGAAATAGTATGTTTTATTTTTAAAGTTGTTAATATTTGATATGGTGGTTGTTAAAATTTATTATGTGAATTGTTGTTAAAGTTTATGGTATTTTTAGATCTATTTTTATTTCCAGTATTGAACTTTTTTTTTATAGGTTTATATGCTTGCGTTTCTTGAATCCATCTTTGTAACTTTTTTTTTTTATAGTTTATTTCAGATTTGAATTTTGACATTTTTTCTTGTAGATCTGTTGTCCTTGGAATCCACCACTTCCGCCGCCGTTAAGCCAGAATATATGCCGCCGCCAACCGACTTTGCTGCCTTCACCGGAAAATATGATTTCATTTTCAAATTGGTAATCAAGTTTGATAGGAAGTTTGTCCAACTTTTTTTCATAAATTTGGAATCCATCTTCGTTGTCATTGGAATATGTTCTGAAGCTTATTTTGTAATATCTTTTTTTTATAAAGTTTATGCGTATAAAGTTTGTTGTTATAAATATATGTAAAGTTTGTTATAACTTTGTTGTGTGAATTTGTTGTAATTTAGATTTATTTGGTGGTAATTTGTTATGTCAGTTCAAAAAAAAAAAAAAAAAGGGATGGGTAAGTCTTTTTGTGTAATTTGGTGGTAATTTTTTTTAGAGTTTTTTTTTTTTTTTTTTTTTTTTTTTTTTTTCCTTTTTATGTTTAAAAACTTAAAATTTGGAAAACATTTGAATTTGAAATTTTTTAAAGTTTCAGAATTTTGAAAACTTTTAAAATATTTTGAAATTTTAACTTTTACTTTTACTACTTTTAGATGGATTTTTAACTTTTGCTTGTGGTGAAACTTTTACATTTGAAAATTTTTGAAAATTCAAAATATTTTGAATGTATAAAAGTTTTATTTTTATTTATTTAATTTTTTTGTGATAGTTTTGACATTTGAAAATTTTTGAATGTAGGTGGCTGGTCTCTCTATTAGGAAGACACTTTGTCTCAAAAGGCCCATGTGCCGGGTGACTCATCTGCTTTTTGTTTTATGTTTACAATATCATATTAATCTCAATGGAATGACACTCCCATTCCCAGAAATAGAATATTAGATCGATGTTATCAAGACTGTAAAGGAAAAGATGAGTGTGGGAGCTATAATAAAAAAAGAAAGTGTGGGCTAAAATATTAAACAAATGAGTGTCAAGTGCTTTACAGAATTATTCAATATACATTGCAAATAGAAAGTGTTAGGGTGAGGTCTTGAAAGTTGGTTCAAGCCTGACCTGTTAAGCTTGTGTACGACAACAAATTTTTTAAATTTCAAAGTTTGATCATTCTAAAAAAGACCAGGAGTTCAGAATTTACATTAATTTTGAATTTTAATTATCTACAACATATGCACTTTACAATAGTCAATGCAAATGGAGAAGGGAGAACGTGATTGCTTGTATCATTTTAGATTAATATCTCATTTGTGGCTAAAGGATCAATGAGGAGACTAATATGTTATGTTAAAAAAAACTTTGAATACCGTCCTAGAAAATAAACCTAAGTAAAAACATAAAAAAATTATAATTTTTTAAAGTTTTAAAGTTTACAGAGACATGTTGCTTAAAATACTTCATCCTTGTCTCTAAACACGCTAATTTACCATCATCACACTGCCGTTCGACTATAGACAAACCAACCTGAATTGGCTTGATTGATGCTATGTTTTGTATGGTGGTTAATTCAAAAAACACGACACACACATGCACACACATAAATGACTTACTTTTAAACCACATAAAAATATAAAAGACCTACACAAATAGACGCAAACTGATAATTTCTTTTAACTTGGCTTGGCAATATAAAACAATCTCTTCAAAGGTAAATATGTTAGTCCAAAGCAAGGATCTCTCCATGTCAAGATAGAGACATGTGCATGTTATGTCTATAAGGATTACAACCTCGAACTAGATATAAGGCTATGTTGTTAGATAATATTTTAAGTGAGTATCATTTAAAACTTTAAAAAAAATCAAACGTTGTTTTTTTTTTTTTTTTTTTTTTTTTTTTTTTTTTTTGGAATATAAAATCAAGCATTTTGACACATTTTCTCCCCAAGCAAGAAATCACTTCGTAGTTAGTGTAATGCTTAACAAAGAATATCAAAGAAGACACGCACGAGAACAAATTTTATTCCTAAATCATGCACAGCGATACATAAAAAAAGTAGGAAAAAAAAAAGAACGCATCCGAATAGACGCAACTAGATTTTTTCGAAAGCCATGCACTGCTGCCGCTAGGCGCTTTCGAAAGTCGTACACCGCTGCCGCTAAGCGCGGGTACTCGGCTATATATGCATGTTTAAAAATATATGCATATTTAAAAAGAAACAACATAAAAAATATCGATGCCACCACAAAATTAGCCGCCGCTATGTAACCATGACGTCAGAAAAAATAATCAACAATTTACATGACTATTGCCACTTTTATCTTAAAACAAAATCATCCATAACCTTTGTTACCTTAAATCAAAATCATCGATAATCACTGTTACCTTAAAAATACATGAATGTTTAAAAAGAAAGCAACATAAAAAATATGGACGCCACTACAAAAATAGTCGCCGCTATGTAACCATGACGTCTGAAAAAATATTTTTTCGTAAAGAATTCCCTAACACTATAAATATAACAATATCGAAATTTGCTAAAAATTATGTACGGTTACCGTTATGCGGCCATGAGGTCTGGAAAAACATATTTTCGGTAAACAATGCCCTAACGCTACAAATACAGTTTGTTGAAAAGAAATTATTTTCCGTCAAACTACTGTCGAAAAATAGATACCGCTGCCGCTAGGCGCGAATACTCGATTAGAAACCGCTGCCGCTAGGAACCTCCGTTGCTATGCACGGGTACTCGCCTAGTCTTGAGAAAGTACGAATGAACCGAAGGTCCCCATCCCCATGAATCGAAAGTAAGCTTAACTTGCTTGGGAGCAGCGGTTCGGAAAAGGAGACCAGGTATTATACCAGTGTAGATGAAAGAAACTAATTTTGGAGCACAAACTTGAACGTTGACCACCGGGCTGTTTCGAACTGGAATAAGGTCTAGGGTCAACCACTTGAGCGAAGTACTAGTGAAAACCATGTTTTTGAGCTCCCAACGACTAATTAAGAGGGTCAAACTCTCGAGCACAGGAAACTTGGAGAGTGTGTCCAAAAACGAATTGTCAAAAATCAGATCACCCTCAATAAATAATTGTATCACACTTGCTAATGAATCCATTTGAAACGGTATAGGCTTCCTGTGAGCAACTTGATGGCAGTAACAAAAGGAGCAAAGACTTGGTACATTGTTGATCTCCCAAAGATCATTCTTTTCTATTGAGGAAATGTCCAATTCGGTAAGACGAAGAAGGTTTTTAACCTTGACATTGTTCAAGCCCGCGCAACACTTAAGCTTAATCTTCTCAAGCAAGCTACAAGTAGACAACAAGTTGTTAAACACGTCTTGGTTTATAAAGACGCGTTCCAAGTCCAGTACACGTAAAGAAACACACTTGATGACATTGGTGGAACAAATTCGAAGACGAATGTTGGTGACATCCATCATAGTTGTTGACATTGCTGTTACATGAATTGTATGTAGGCCTTGGCTAGAGAATAACTGATTTGGAAAAGTGAGAGATTGATCATCATCAAGGAAAAACCTGATATCAAGTGAGAGCTCTTTGAGAGAAGTTTTGGAAACTACAAGGCGTATCCAATTTTGGACGTCCTCTAGGGTTTTTTTAGAAACGATGTTTAACAGAAGATGAAAAGATTGAATGGGTGTGTTGTGTATGTGGTATCTTTGCAAAGTGGTATGAATGAGCTTGTTGTACTTTGTTTCATTTTTGAGGATTGAAAACAAATTAGTACTAGGTTCAGGAGGCATTAATTTAAGGGTAGGGAGGGTATACCAAGCGCGTAGCCATGATTTTGACAAGATGCAAGTGCGGCCGCCTTCTTCTAAAGGCAACAACGATTGAATAAGATTAATCACCTCAACAGGAAGAACATCATCATCTTCGTTGCTAATTCTTCTACTTCTTTTTGACATATATGTTTCCCCCAAATCATCTTCCTTGCTAATTCTTCTACTTCTTTTCGACATATATGTTTCCCCCAAATCACTTCCTTGCTAATTCTTCTACTTCTTTTCGACATATATGTTTCCCCCAAATCATCTTCCTTGCTAATTCTTCTACTTCTTTTCGACATATATGTTTCCCCCAAATCAAACCCCTTAAATTATTACTCAATAAATATATGTTTCCCCCAAATCGATCCTTGTAATCTATCTGTCTATCTAATTAATGAAAATATATAAGTAAGATTGTAATATATATATATATCTCTTACCTTGAAATCGAATCGATCTCTGCTAATTCTCTCTTGGAATTGTTTTTGTTTAGAATACCCATATTTGGGGCTTTTTAGGGGATTGGGAGTGGCGGGCGGTTTGGCCAAAAGGCTCCTCAACCCACCGGTATGAACACTCCTTTGCCCATTGGCTTGGTTGAACGGTTTGGCTACCGGGTTTTTAACCCGTTGTTGAAGCCGTTGGAAGGGGCAAAATTGCAAAAAAAAAAAAAAAAAAAAAAAAATGACCGTTGCATGTTGAATTTGTACATTTATTTCTTTTGAAATTGTCAAAATGGAGCGTTGGGCATTGATTTCTTGGCCGGATCTTGGCCGGATTTCTTGGCTTAAAAAGATCTTGGCTGTGATGTTGGCTGTGATGTTTGGTTGATCTTGGCTGTGATTTCATTTGATATTTGGCTGTGATCTTGATCTTGATATTTGGCTGTGATCTTGATATTTGGCTGTGATCTTGATATTTGACTGTGATGTTTGGCTGTGATCTTGATCTTGATATTGTTTGGCTGTTAAAAAGATCTTGGCCGGATATTGAAAATTTGGCCGGATTTTTATTTTTTTAATTAATTAGAGGCTGTGATGATATTTTTGTTATTGATCCAAATTGTGAAATTGGAATATGATTTAGAGATGATCTTGCATCTTGGCGGGGCAAATAAATTCAGAGGATGGTAAAATATTGCAACCTTTTGAATATTTGCAGCCATGGCTGATTTATCCGCATGTTCCCATCGTCTAAACAGATCTGAGCCTCATTTTTTTTCCTAAAACTTATTTTTATAAAATGTTTGTTATAAAATGTTTTAGTTAAAAATTGTGTAGTTTAATAGTTTAGGGGGAAAAAATAAAAAATTTGGGAGGGCTGAAAAATCATGGGCGCAAGTGAAATTGGTTGGGAGGGCTGGTTGGGAAGGCTAGAGGATTGAGCTGAGTTGGCATAATTTTATTGGCCAAATTTGAGAGGGTTGAAATATTCAGAAATCATCACTCCTTATCCCCCTTATAATAAGATAATAAATACTCTAAGAAACACCGACTCTCAATTTTATTCATCCATATGTATACAAAACGCTCCCTCACACTTTTCTTTCTTTCACATTGACATACAAATTTTTATGTCTATAGGGCTTGTTTATTTGTTTACTTTTTGTAGTGTAGATAAATAAAGAGTTAATTACTTAAAGAGAAAAGTTTAATGTACATCTCATATTCTCTAAAGATTTAATAAATATCATTTATTTTTTAATCAAAACAAAAAAATAAAAAATAATCTTTCAACATTAAAAAAAAAAAAAAAAAAAAAAAAAAAAAAACTCGTAAACCATTAATTATTACGCAAAACAAATTATACCATCACGAAGAGAATTAAATCATCTTTCTATAGACGGACACTTCGATATACTTTCGATTTTTTTTCCACTTACGTCTGGAAAGATCACATGTGATTTCATGTGATTTATGAAATCACATGTGATTTGTGATACAAATCACATGTGGTTTTTCCAGACGTAACTGAAAAAAAAACGAAAAAAAAAAAATTCATCGAAAGTATATCGAAGTGACTGTCTACTGAAAGATAAAAAAAATACTCGTCTTTTTCACTTGACGATTTATCGTTTGCAAGATATTTTATTTTTAAAAAAAGAGGTGAAAAGTAGGTTTTTTTTTTTTTTTTTTTTTTTTTTTTTTTTTTTTTTAATTTTTTATTTTGATGAAAAAAATGAATGGCTAAGATTGGTTAATTGGGTCTTTAGATAATTTTGGTTATACATTGATCTCAACTCTCCTCATGTATTATACGTAATTAGGCTACTCGGAGTCACAGCGGTTTGGCCAGCGGTATGCTTATAACCGGCGGTAACACCACCGCTGGTTCCAAATTTATGCCAAAAATCTTTGCTCATCGGCTTGCCAAACCGGTGGCCATAAATTCATTATTTAAAAAAAAGTGAACGTTGGACTGATATTGGGAGGAGTAAGTGAACGTTGCAACACAATCAAAATCGCTTTAAACCAACATACAAGCTACTAAAAATCATAATTTTCATTAATGCACACCAACTGTTTGTTAAAATGCCACAAATAACTTTTTTTTTATTACCTTTACAGTTTCAAGAAGATCAGAAGCAGCTTTAACTTTCAAAGATTGATATTTGATGGAAGATTTAGGAATTGATAAAGTTCGATGATGAATATGGAGTAAGTTATTTAGTGATGATGATGAAGTTGAGGCCATTTTTTTGGTGATTTAATTACGGTTTTGTGTTTGGTTTTTTTGTTTTGTTGTTATATTGGTGTTTGATGTATATGAAAAGATTTATTTTGACGAAATTGGTGTTTGACTTTTTCCTGGAGCTTGTTTTTTTTAACAGTGCATCAAATAATTATAAAAAAAATAAAATAAAAATGGGAGGTATAAGAATTTGTGGGCGCCAGTGAATTAGGTTGGGAGGTATGAGAATTTATGGGTATGAGTTGGCTGAAGCTTATTGGTTAAATTTGGGAGGTATGAAATAGTGGGAATCATGACTCCTAGTACCCTTATTATTATGTCCTAAAGAAGTACAGTAGTAATAACGAGTATATAAAATCAACTCTCTTCATGTATTATAGACGGTGAGACTAGTCATAGCGATGCGGTGGAAATGGATTGATAACAAATACTCCCTCCGTTCAATTTTATTGTCCCTTTTTTCTTTTTCGGACGTCCCAAAATTATTGTCCCATACCAAAAATAGAAAGTGAATAGGTAGTGGAGTTTGGTAAGGTTTACTATATTACCCTTGGTTGAAATTAATATTACAAACTTTAAAGAAGTGTTAATTAATTGGTTAAGGGTAAACTTGTCATTTGACAAAAAAGTAAGAGAGAGAAAGTAGTGATAGAAAAAGTAAAAGAATGTGTTTTTTGTTGGAGGACAATAATTTTGGGACAGAGAGAGTAACAAACAATGACTAACACCAATACCAACTTATATAAAAAATTAAGGTCATTCATTGCATGATCAATACCACATTTTATCCTTGAATATGTAGGTACTAGCATATGATGAGTTCACCAACTCTTCAACTTCATCATCATCTAGTTGTAAAATGTTTTATTAATTCACGGGTTATTAGGATGTGGAAATGACTTTTCAGATTTTTTGCTCACTCGCTTGCTTCATCTCTTTCCACTTCCCATGACTCTGCTGGTTAAATATTCTCTCTTGAGTTTACTTATTGATAATTATTGTATATGTTGTAACCAATGTTTTAAAAATCGGATTTTTCATCGAACCGGTCAGTCAGCTGGACACCGGTCGAACCGACCGTTTGGTATTTATTTTAATTTTTATTTTTTAAATTAAAAAAAAAAAAAAAAAAAAAAATTCAAAACCGGTTGAACCGGAAAAACCGGCCGATTCGAACCATTGAACGGGACCTCTAAAAAACCGGGGTTTAAAAAACCGGCCGACTAGCCGGACACCGGTCGAACCGGCCGGTCCGGTCCGGTTTTTAAAACATTGGTTGTAACTAGGGCTGGCATAACAGGTCACACGAACCTGTTAAGACACGAACCTGTTAAGACACGAACCTGTTAAGGTCAAACACGAACACGACCTGTTAACTAATCGTGTCATTTTTCTCAAACACGAACACTACCTGTTAACTAACAGGTGCACCTGTTAAGACCTGTTAAGAAACCTGTTAACATGCATATTATAAAAGTCTTAGACTAAAACTTAAAAAAAAATCCTTAACAATACAAAAGCTCTTACAAATCTTAACTATTCCATAATGATACAACCTGCTTCATAGCTCTTAACTATTCCATAATGATACAAAAGCTCTCACAAAAGCTCTTAAAAAAAAATCCTTAACAATACACAAAAAATCCTTAACAATACAACCTGCTTCGCAACACTATATTCTCAACAACATTTTAAATTGACAACATATTTCGTTATATGTCTTCGTGCAAAATGGAGATTTACATTCCAACGGGTCGCTTCATAGCTCCTTTTCATCAGTAGTATAAACTTTCATTCCTGAAAGAAACGAGCTTCGTAAACATAAATATATAGATATATAACATTATAAAATCAAGAGGTTTCTTGTGTTTAAGATTTAACCTTGAAAAGTAGGCGGTAATGAACCTAATGTAAGTGAATCAAATTCGACTTCATCGATTTTGTACTGAGGAGTCTGTTCTTTGATCATAGGTTCTGTCGTTGCAAGGATGGTTTTACAAATTGCCTACAATAAACATTAAAATGGTGATGCCTATTTCTTGTTCAATTGTAAAAGTTAAAAAAGGATGCGAGTAATCAAAGGTACCTTGTCTAAGTATGGCCACATTAGTTCAATAAAACGGAAAAAAAAAAACCAAAAAAAGGAATTACCAGAGTCACGAAGTGGATGAAGTCGATGGATGAAGTCGGGAATCGGGATGAATCACTGAATCAGTCGATGGATGAATCACTGAATCGGGATGAATCACTGAATCAGGATGTTGGATGAATCACTGAATCGGGATGAATCACTGATGAAGTCGATGGTGATTGGGTTTGGGTGATTGGGTCTGTGTTTTGATGGGATGAGTTAATGAGTTATCCAGATCTGTGTTGGGAGTGGAGTGTATTAGCAAAGGGGGCGGATTTTAGATAAGAAGAGATTAGGGTCATGAAGTTTGGTGTAATTTATATACTCCTAATCTTAACAGGTCATAACAGGTTTTAACAGGTCTGACCTGTTAAGACACGAAATATTAACAGGTCTTAACAGGTCAGACCTGTTAAGACACGAAACCTGTTAAAAACAGGTCGTGTCGTGTTAACAGGTTTCGTGTCAAAATTGCCAGCCCTAGTTGTAACCTTTTTTTGCATGCGCACTAGCTGTGGTTTCTATGCTTTTATTTATGGAACTTGACTTTTAAAGATCGACATTTTTGCTGGTGACTAGTTGTACTATTTGGTTCATATCTAACTAAATGAAAACAACTTAGACCGGGTGTAGTTATGGCCACTGGCCTACCATCACGCGTGAGTAGCCGTGACCACGCGGAGGTGGTGTGTTTTTGGGTATGTTTGGTGTCGTAGTTTTGAAATTTTTCTTTTTATAAAACTTTTATTTAAAATGTTTAAATTTGTGTTTCTATTGAAGTTTCTAAAACGTTGTTTTTTTTTTTTTTTTAATATTTATAAAACATGTATTTTATAAAGGTTTGATGTAAAATGTACATGGTGGAGGTCAGGAGGTGCATGGTAGGGGCTTAAGGTTGAAAGTTGATGTGTCGCTGACGTGACGGTGGTCAAGTCCACCACTACTACACCCCAGTCGATCGTTTAGGTATATAAACTACTTTATATAATTTAGTGGAAGCCTATATGTAACATGTAAGTATGTTTTTGGTGGTAAATGATACATGAAATAATAGCTTTTGTTAGTATGTTACTTAGCAGGGGTAAGACTTAGAGGGTCCATGTATGGATTAGCGTTCAAGCTTTTTCAGTCTATTTTTGTCATTCATAGACTGGTATACTGGTCGGTTTAGAGCTCAATCGTACTTAATTAGTAACATGATGCACATTAACAACAAACCTGATTTTGGAGTGGTGATTATGTTGCTTCATCTCTCACCTTTTGTATAATTTTATGACAGATCATGTATTCTTTTCTTGCAGACTCGATTTTTCAACCATTGCATTTTACTTTTTGGTATAGAAGAAGTGCAATATAGAGAATCATACAATCGGTTTCCTTTAAGATGGCAATCAGTGCATAGTATGGAAAACTGGATACTAATCTTTATGCTGGATATAATATATATTTTAGGCCATGATGACGTATAATACAGATAGCAGGCCTATTGGGCCTGGACTGCATTATACACATTTGGGCCCCGGCCCAACAGAACAAACAACTAAATACACTGGATGCCACCGAAGCCCAATAACAAGCAAGGTGCGGTCCAGACTTACAAAGACGCACGCAGATCATCTGAGCAAGGCTTCCTTAGTACGCTTGCGGACCAGCCCATGGCCGCGGAGGATGATCTGTATCCGCAATCACGATTAAGTTACGGACCCTTGCTCGACAAGGGTCCCACTCTGGCCACTAACAACAATAAACGAAATACTAGGAAACCCTAGTATTTAGCTCGCATATAAAAGGAAACCTTTCAACACATTTGCGAGGTATGACTTTCTCACATATCCCAATACATACATATTCTCTGACAAAACATGATTACTTACTCTCACGCCGAAGCTTAATTGTGGGGTCCGTCCTCACGGTAAGGCTAACGGTTTGCTTTCATTTGTGCAGTGAATCATTTCATTACTTGAATTAGTGCTGATTTCATTCATTGGCAGTCCACCAAGGCAGCCCAATACTTAAACTAAACCCAATCTATACTCATCACACTTTTTGCACTAACAAGTTGGCGCCATCCGTGGGACCCAGTGCACAACTGCGTTCTTGAAAATACTCACCGTGAGCACCCATTTAGTCCAAGCCCTTTCTGTACCTATGTCCGCCGTGCGAAATACGGTAGGAAAGGAGAAGGAAACAACACTGGAAGATCAAGGTAGGCCCATGCCTAACACAACTATAAAAGAATACTGTGACAAGCACTACCACCAGATACTGACAATTATAGCTGAGAAAGTTCATCAACAGAAGATACAGAAGGAGAAGCTCAAAGGAATAAAAGCTCACCTTACCTTTGAAGAAACGTCGCATCATTCCGAATCTGGAACACCTAACAGAAGAAAAGATCTCAGAAAGAAAATCGAAGCAAAATGACTCTGAAGCGTATCCGGAAGTCCTGACCTGAGGAGCGGCCGGTCAAGGTCTCCAAGAGGGAGAGGTCCGGAAAAGAAGACGGTGTTCAAAAGATTGGAAAGAGGTGTGTTCAATAGGCTGGGAGATAGAGAAAGGAGCATATCCGTATACTCACAGGATTCCCGGCGACAGTATCACCGTAGCGGCGGAGGAAGGGATGAAAGCTGCAATCAGAGTTTTTGTTCTCGAGATTCCGGAAGGCATTATAGCTACGGGGCATCCTCTCGACAGAGGGATGACCTGTCCGAAAAGGAGGAGCGAGGCGGCAGACATAGGAGGTCAAGGTCGAAAAGGTAAAGGTCGAGCAATGAAGACGATGACCTAGCGCAGCCATGGGTATGTAAGGAAACTGATCCGTTCACTCCTCGTATCCGCTACTTTTACTTGCCAAAAAGAACTCGCATGCCAACTAATGTTAAGACGTATGATGGAAGTGAAGACCCGGAAGACCATGTAGGACACATGATCTAACTCTATCACACACTATATATCTCGTATAAACCACAATATGGATCGTGTAACACCCCAACCCGATAAGGGTAGAAGTATCACATTATGGTGACATATCAAAGCATACATAATAAACAGCGGAAGTCTTAAACATAAATAATCAAAGGAGTTAAGTCAACAAGACTTAAACCAATACATAAGTTCATGAGAAAGGAAATACTCTAAGTTTAAAACAATGAATCCAAGTCTAAACGAAATCATAACATAAATAAATGGTATCTAAGATGTCTAGGGTAAAGTCTCCATAAGCTCAACTCTCAACCTAAAGCAATCCCCAGCTCCTAGCTTAAATACCTGCCGCAGGAAAAGAAAATGCGGCTGAGCTTAAAAAGCCCAGTGAACAGATATATATACAAACGAAGTACAAGATAAAGGACAAAGAAATAAATATGGTGCTTTGGGGAAAAACATAAGGTATAAACAAAGGATATCAGAAATAAGAAAAGAACAGTAATCTACCACAAGCCCAAACAAATCAAATCATATCAAAGTAACCATTGGATTCAGAGGGGTGACCTCAGAATACCAAAGGAAAAAGGAGGGGAGTCCTCAGTAACTATTGGAGTGATCAGCTCCCAAAATGTGAAGACGAGGATTGCACCCAACATCAAACACCAAACAAATCAAAACATAGCATACACAAAGCATACACAAAACGTACCTAGGATGCATCCATACGCCCCTGCAAAGATATTAGTGGCCAAACATATATAATAATTGAGCTCATAATAAATAACAAAAAGGGACGGTGTGGAACATCACTCGACCACACTAGAGTCATGTCAGAGGTGCATCAATGACACGGCCATGGAACCCCCATGACTAGGAAACAAAGTGGCTTGGGTATCACACTGTAGGGTTTAAAAATCATATTATATCAAAGGTCCATAATTTTCATAGCAAAGGTTCAATTCAAATGTTTCTATCCAATGTTCATTTAAAGAAATCTTTTGATAAAGGTTTTCATAAAAGTAGTTTTTAGAAATAGTTTTCAGAAAAGGTAGATCCTAATTCTAGGGAAGCATGGCAAAGGCATAGATCATACAGGAAAGCCATAACAAAAAGGCTCATATCAAAATCAAACTAATATAAAAAGATATGAAAGAATCATGAGAAACCTTAAGAGACAATGTCAGAATATCTATACCTTATTCAAAGCAAGCAAACAAGAAAAGAAAAGTAACAAGATGGATCACTCCCGCTTCACAGAACCTATACGAATTAATAACCACACATTACTTTAAGTTCATATGAATTAGGTTGCTCTTTTAGTACTCTTTCCCTTTTCAGTAACTTTCTATTTTTAGTAACTTTTCATATTTAGTAAGTTTCCGCTTTAAGTAGGTTAACCATTTTAAGTAACTTTCTATTTTTAGCAGGTTTCCCGAATTAGTAAGTTTCCAGAATTAGCAGGTTTCCATATATGGTATCTTATGGTTAATTATATCTTAATTAGGGTTTATAATGAAAGTTTAACATTTAATACCTGTATTAATCATGTCATAGGCCAACTTAGGTTATGAAGTATTAAGGTATCTTAATTACACATTTAAAAGTTATATTAATGATAAAGTACCTTTAGGTTAAAGCATATTAGTAACAATTAGGTTTAAAACTCTTATTTAGCCCTTTTAGAATATTATCAGCTTTTAATCATTAACAGGTCACAACTATAGGAATTTTTCTACTATATCAGGACTCAAAGATAAATTCCAAAAAAATTCACACAGGTACTTTCATGTCTTTAGAACTCACAAGAATTTTTCCAGAATTTATTAATTAGTTAAACCCCAAAAGAAAAATACTCTAACACAGACTACCCTGAAAACATGTCTGCTGTAGCACCCAGAAAGTATTCACTTGGTTTACCCACCAATACACCCAGGAAAAATCTACAAGAATTCATGACACTACTAAACATATAGAAGTTACATACTGGAGAATTTCATGACAAAACTCCTCATGGTTTGTGAACTAAAAATCGGCAAAACGGACTGATTTCCAGACACTCAAAACACAATTTTGACACTCGAACTTGTAAAATAAAAAAGGATATCTTCCCGACCTCTAAAAATTACAAGGCTTATATATTCAGAAAGTACTTTTCCCAAACTTGATTTTAGACCCAAATCTCACTCAAAAACACGTTACTATCATCAAGATCCATTCAATTCAATTCGACCTAAAAATTCTGAACAACAACTAGGGTTTCATATTTTATATTTAACATTCCAACGACTCATCTATCGATACAAAGCAATCATGTTAGAGTTAAAACAGGCCTAGGTCGACTCTTATATGGTCTTAACATGTACATAGCAATTCGAATCAAATTAATATACATAGGTCGATTACATAGGGTTCTTTCCAATTCGTTATTTTATGTAAACTTGTTATGATTTTATGTAGCCTTCTGATGCGCGTGTGTATTGCTCTAATTTTTATACCCACGGTATGTCGTTGTGGTTTTAGCAGTATTCAAGTTTTAAATTTATATTTAGCCGACTTATCAATAACACACACTTTAACGAGCAGTGTACCCGGTCAGTATGAATATAATGGTAAGTAGAGTGTCGATCACTAAGAGTGGAACGTATTATCTAGTTATCCTAATCAGTATTTTAATATCTTAAGTTAGCTATACAACCTAATCTAACGCAAGGGGGTTCAGCCTGAGAGACTGGCACGGTTTGGTTATGATTAAATATAAACTAAACTAATAGGCACGAATCAGCGATTAGCACACACGTACACAGATAAATACTTGAGACAATAAGAAGACCTGTCCTGATTGTTAAGTAGCTTGTCACTTGTTTTATTGCTAGTTTTATATGAAGTGTATAGTTCGATGCAACGCACCGAGATTAATTCCTTTCTCGTTGGCTCTAATCTTATCGGCGAGTAAACCCTTAATGATTACTTATGACTATCCTACTTATCTTTTCTTCCTACTTTTCTACAGACGATAGAATGCATAGGCGATATAATAAATAGGCGAGGAAGGGGCATGGTGACCCAAGCAATGCTCAGCTAGACACGGAGGTTATCAATGCACTAATAAAAGTCACCAAAGACATCAACATATAAACTTTAATTAATGGGAAAACAATTTTAAGGGGAGTTGAAGTGCATGATTAAATCAATGACACAAGCCCATCAATCCTGACCAATTAAAGTGTACTAATACAATAAAACAAAAATACTTAATGAATTGAATACATGCAGGACCTTCTTACAGCTCTTGTATCTTCGTTCAAGGTGTGTCTTGTGCTGCTACTTCGTCTGAATTCGGCTTAGGGTTTCTGTGGTCTTCGGTCTTCTAAAACTAGGCTCTCCGAAATTCGTCTGACTTTGGGGTATTTATAGTTTCTGTCTGAGGGCTAGATGCGGCGCATAGGATAAGTAGATGCGGCACATTGACTTAACTTCGCGTGGGGTCCAAGATTAATATATTCAGGAATATTCGTACACCGCCAGAAGATGCGGCGAAACTCCATTTCTAGATGCGGCGCATGTCCTTGCTGTCTTGGATCGTAGCTTGTGAAATCTTGATAGTGATGCGCCGTATATAATAAGTAAGATGCGGCGTATCTGGAGCAGAATGATCTTGATCTTGTACATTTCAGTAGACTCTTAACTTCTTGCATGTTTTTCTCCATAATTAGTCCAAAATCGCCAAGTTTCACATAATACTTGTTTTTACCTGAGAATTACAAAAGTAAACATTAACGTATCAATTCTCACAGATAATATAATAAAACAAGTCAAATAAATAGGATAAATGATGGTAATAAAATGTACTTATTTGAGTTCATCAAATATCCCCCCACTTGAACTTTACTTGTCCCCAAGTAAACTTTAGAATTAATCTTATGAAAATGTATCCTAAAAGATGTTAGGATTTATTTTTATATTTAAGCATGTATTCATTTTTGTCATAATCACACAACCAAACATTTAACGAATTAGAAGTAAAGTAAAATATATTGATAAAAGCAAATCTAATCGTTTAACTGTCCAGTCGTGACGAATATTCTATCATAAGCTTGGCAAGTATACGCATCTCCCCCACTAAAGCTAAGGAATAACAAGTCTAAAGCGGTAAAAAGGGTTTGTTGGTTAAGGGTTAATCATTCTCCTTAATCTCTATCGATCTCAAATTCCAGAAAAGGCGACAAAATCACAAATACATGATCGAATCCACGAACACGATACTTGCAATTGCTCAAATCCTTAACTCGAATAGGCTAAAGATAGGACCAAGTAATCTTCACCAATAATATTATATCAAAAAGGGCGACAAAATCATAAATACATAGCCGAATCCACGACTACGATACTTAAGATTGCTCAAATCCCTAATCTCAATAAATCAAAGGTTTGGATAAAGAATAATATAGGGTGTGGATAATATTTGGGATATAAATTGGTGTAAAATGAAAAATAAACAAAACAGATAAATTAAAATCCTAAGTGTGGTAAATTGCTATCCCAACCATCCCATGAATAAGACTCATATCATAGAATAACTCACGCTTTAACACTTGAAACGCACGCTTTAGGTAGACACGAATTATACTCAACAAGATCTTAATCAAAGAATAACCTTAGTTGGCGTTCCATAACGTCCAACTCCCATTCAATCCATAAATATAATATACAACAACTAGTGGTGATATCGACCACTTAATACAAAACTTTACATAAGTTGTTTAAACAAACTTCCAACTTTTTCTTTCTTTTTCTTTTCTATTTTTTTTTTTTCGATTTTTTTTTTTTTTTTTTTTTTTTTTTTTTTTTTTTTTTTTTTTTTTTTTTGAACTTTAAACATAAACATAGATGTGTAAAATTTCACCACATCACTATAATGATAACTCTGGATAATTTTTCCATACTTTTCATGACTTCAGAAATAACGGTAATAGTGAAAGTAGTAAACACACGAAAAAGAAACTCAAAGATATACAATATTTACTTTCACTCCAATTGCATTGTGCAATTTCCCGACCTAACCATAGATAATGAATTACGCACGCGAACACATGTAATGTAAGGAAACACACTTTGCCTAAAGCAATTAACCAACCACGGATTTTAATCTACAGGGTAGGCTAAGGTGTAAGGGTGTAACGAAACATTATAACAAAGGTGTAAGAAACGAAAGGAATGGCTCTGAGTGTTTTTCTAGGGGTATCTTACTCTAAAAGTGAGAGTAACAAAAGGTTTATACGGGGGTTAACTAACCAGTGTAGTTAGCTAATAACACATAACATATAAAGGCTATTTGGGTGTAATCCTAGAAATTTACCAATTTAGACAAGTCATTCCAATTATATAGATAATACTTATTATGGTGGTCTCGAATAGTATACAGGCCAAGTTCTAAAGTTTACAAGTCACCGGCACACTCATAGATTTGTGAATTTTGAAAAGTTCACAATTTTTGAAATTAACGTCATGTGTGCAGCTATGTAATTTAGACTTAACCAAAAAACATGCTAAAAATTTTAAATTTTGATATATTAAGCGCATTTTAAGCATATTTTGAAAAAGTTTAGGACAAGTAAGTGTTCTAATTCTCCAATCCCCCCACTTAAGTTAAACAACATCCTCGTTGTTTGTATAAAAGATTAAAAACTGGAAAATAAAAGAATTAGAACAGAAAAACTCCCCTGAGATTTGCTCGGTATGATCCTCCATTATTCGTATAAGAGCAAAAATCATCTTCCTTGTGGATGAAAACGTTTAAGCTTCATAATTGATGTATCCATAGGAATTGTAGGAATATATAATACCATCAAGACTTTAACACACCTGAGTTAAGAAGGTTCAAACTTGCATAATACATTAGTAGTTAGTAAAAATAAAACATAAAAATTAAACTGAAAATCATCAGGTCAGTTGATACGCCGTATCTTATGGAAGAAGATGCGCCGTATCGAGCCTGGAATAAAAACGAATCAGAATAGAAGATGCGTCGCATCCTTAACCAGGGATGCGCCGCATTAAAATAAACTGACAAAAAGTTGTAAAGTCAAAAATAAAAATGCAGAAAATAAAGTAAGATATGACCAGTGCAGGAGATGCGTCGCATCTCAAGATTGAGATGCGCCGTATCTTTTGCGGGCCTGACTGACTCGACACCGAACAGAATAGTAAAAATTTTCCGGGTTGTCTCCCGGTCAGCACTTGTCTTTATTCCAGAGTCTTCAAGTTAGACTCACGTTCAGCTCTTTAATACCGATCATTGAAGGAGTCGGAAGCATCGCGCTCCCTCATCACCAATTCAGTAATATTGAACACTCCTTGTTCGTCCTTAATTTCCACGCCGTTCTTCTTTAATATCTGTATAAACAAAGTTCTGTCCCTTTCGGGCAAAGATGACAAAATGATAGACGGGAAATTCTTATTATTATATAGGCATAAATAAGCAAGGTGGGGTGGTAGTTCAATAAACACATCATTATTCAAATTCGTATGCTCAACTATTCTCCTACGTTTGTTAATCACTACGCAATCATACCATTCATCATCAGAATCATTAACAATATCGCGTCTAAGTTCGGTAGGTACATTAAGGTCAATAAATTCCTCGAAGTTCTCACGATTAGGATTAGTTGAGTTGTTTTGAATCAATGTTTCTCCCATAAGCCTAGCTTCAAGATCGATGTCCATACGTTCTCGTAATCCTAGCACATAGACGCCTCTAATTATGCTTTTAACAGGATCTTGGCACTTGTAGACTAGTTTATTATTCCCTAACCTTAATGAGATTTTTTTTTTAAACACATCAATCTTAGCACGGGCGGTAGACAAGAAAGGTCTTCCAAGGATTAAAGGAATCTTAACATCCTCGGGCATATCTAATATAACAAAGTCTACAGGGAAAACAAACTTCTCAATCTTAACTAGCACATTATTAGCAATCGCATCAGGTTGTTTTACCGTTTTATCAGCCAATTCAATAAGCAACTTAGTTGGTGCTAATTTTCCTAGTCCTAGTGTAGTGAATGTCTTAAGGGGCATTACACTAACACTAGCTCCTAAGTCAGCTAACACATTATTGAAAGATATATCATTAATTGAACAAGGTAAAGTAAAACTTCCTGGGTCCTTTTCTTTATGAGCGAAAGAATGTAAGTCGGTTGCAGAGCTCTCTTCTTTCATTGTAGCCTTGATCTCCTCTTCAATCTTTGTCTTCTCTTTGAGTAACCTCCTTAAACTGATTGAAGAATTAAAGAAAAATTCGGGCTTTGCAGCATCATTACCATTCATCAATCTTCTAGGAAAAGGAATGTAAGGAGTGACTTCTTCAGTGGTGCTTATGGCCTTGACATGATCTCTTGGGTTGGTTTCAGTTGAGCTAGGTAAACTTCCGTATCCCCTTTCTTGAAGAACTTTGCTCATTTGACCAATTTGTTGTTCCAATGCTTTGATCGAAGCTCCTTGATTTCTTGTAATAGTGTCTGTTGAAGCTCGGATTTCCTTGATCATAGCAGTGTTCTCATCATGTCTTTTAGCTGCATCGACCATAATTTGCTTTAAAGTGTCATCTAAAGTCTGCCTCCTTTCTTGATAAGCGGGATTGAAGTTTTTCTTTTGATAGAATCCCGGAGTAGCTTCCTTAAATCTTCTGGAAGTTCGGAATGGTTGTCCAAATTGTGTGTAGTATGCTTCTTCAAAAGTCTCACTTTCATTCTTGTTAGGGAAATCCTTAGTGTAGTGAGGTCCTTCGCATTTTTCACATCCAACTTGGGCAGCATACACTTTCTCATCACGCTTCTTCATCTCTCTACTAATTTTATCCAATTGAGCTTGAATAGCAGCAAACCCGTCAAAATTAGTGCTGCTCTTAGATCTAGTAGAGGTCCCATCGTGCCATTTTTGAGAATGATCAGCAGCTTCTTGGATAGCTTTCCTAGCATTGGCTGCACTCATTTGAGGCACAGCTCCCTTAGCATCCAAGATTTGTCTAGTAGGCACGTCCAATCCTTGATAAAACAATATTATCTCCTGCATTTCACTTAGATAATGTTGAGGGCATTTCATCAATAGGTCTTTGAATCGTTCCCAAGCTTGATAAAGAGTTTCATCAGGCTCTTGCTTGAAACTGTTGATAGCCTCCATCTTTTTAGCGGTTTTAGCAGGTGGAACAATATCTCTTCAGGAATTTGCTCTTCAAATCTTCCCATGTAGTGATTGAACTAGCAGGTTCATTCCTTAGCCACTTGTTAGCAGCTCCTTTAAGTGAAATTGGAAAGATTCTTAGCATGAGTTGATCGTCAGAGACTCCTTCTGTAGTGAACAAATCTGCAATCTCGAGGACCTTTTCAACATGCTCATTAGCATCCTCATGTTCCGATCCACTGAAAGCATTTTCTCTTAGCTCCTTGAGAAACTGACCCTTCAACTCAAACTTAGACTTTTCATCAAACTTTGGTCTAGCAACTCCTGAAGTGTAATCAGCATGGGTTTTGTTCATGTATTCCTCCATAGTTGTCTTTTCCGCCATTGTTTCTGTTTCTACTTCCTCTTTCTCTTCAGAAAAATAATCAAGCTCGAATGAACTTGAGATATCAAAGCTTTTTGTGTTGAAAAGCCTTTTAAGCGAATGAAAAGCTCGTTCAGGATCTTCGAAAGGTTGAATCAAGTTCTTCGTAGAACTCCTGGTCATGCACTTCCTGAAACTATCACAAAAGCATCAGTAGGGTATGTTCAAGAAAGTAATATATCAGAAAATCAACAACGAAAACGGAATACGAAAAATTAAAGTTACTGATATCTACAGACGATGCGCCGTATCCAAAAAGTTGGATACGCCGTATCTTATAATCGTTAAATTTTAATCAGACTTTATTCAGAAAATAGATACGCCGCTTAGAAATTAGAATGCGCCGTATCAGTTTTAATTATCAAAAATCGATATTTATTTAAAATTAAATGCGTCGTATTAACAAAAGTTAATGCGCCGTATTTTCGTTATGTTTCAAAATACCAGATTTTTTATTCAGAAGATGCGCCGTATCGATAGAAATCGATGCGTCGTATCTGTTTAATAATTCGAAAACTGTTTTTAATTAAAACAGTAGATACGCCGTATCTGCTAAAGCAGATGCGTCGTATG
This sequence comes from Artemisia tridentata subsp. tridentata, assembly GCA_021014915.2. Taxonomy (NCBI): domain Eukaryota; kingdom Viridiplantae; phylum Streptophyta; class Magnoliopsida; order Asterales; family Asteraceae; genus Artemisia; species Artemisia tridentata. Next base: position 173,151,250 of record CP139507.1, read on the forward strand.
GCGTTATCGTTTAGAAAAACTTCTTATTAAAAACAGATACGCCGTATCTTGGGGAAGGATGCGTCGTATCAAATTTATTAAACGCGTTGTATTTTATAAAAATTAAACGCAATACGCCGTATCCATGAAAATAGATGCGCCGTATCGTTTGAATTAGCTCAGTACAACGATAGCAGTATGCAAGAAATTACAGAAAATAAAAACAAAAATAAAAACAAACGAAAATAAACAAAAATAAAAACACACAAAAACAGAAAATATGCAAAATAATACAATGAATGCAATTTAACTAATATACAACAGAGTTAGCGGTTAGAATAAAAATTAAAAAGAAAAACCTAATTAAAATACTAATCAAATTAACGGATAATAACAATTCACTCCCCGGCAACGGCGCCAAAAACTTGATGCGCGTGTGTATTCCTCTAATTTTTATACCCACGGTATGTCGTTGTGGTTTTAGCAGTATTCAAGTTTTAAATTTATATTTAGCCGACTTATCAATAACACACACTTTAATGAGCAGTGTACCCGGTCAGTATGAATATAATGGTAAGTAGAGTGTCGATCACTAAGAGTGGAACGTATTATCTAGTTATCCTAATCAGTATTTTAATATCTTAAGTTAGCTATACAACCTAATCTAACGCAAGGGGGTTCAGCTTGAGAGACTGGCACGGTTTGGTTATGATTAAATATAAACTAAACTAATAAGCACGAATCAGCGATTAGCACACACGTACACAGATAAGGGGAGTTGAAGTGCATGATTAAATCAATGACACAAGCCCATCAATCCTGACCAATTAAAGTGTACTAATACAATAAAACAAAACTACTTAATGAATTGAATACATGCAGGACCTTCTTACAGCTCTTGTATCTTCGTTCAAGGTGTGTCTTGTGCTGCTACTTCGTCTGAATTCGGCTTAGGGTTTCTGTGGTCTTCGGTCTTCTAAAACTAGGCTCTCCGAAATTCGTCTGAATTTGGGATATTTATAGTTTTTGTCTGAGGGCTAGATGCGGCGCATAGGATAAGTAGATGCGGCGCATTGACTTAACTTCGCGTGGGGTCCAAGATTAATATATTCAGGAATATTCGTACACCGCCAGAAGATGCGGCGTAACTCCATTTCTAGATGCGGCGCATGTCCTTGCTGTCTTGGATCGTAGCTTGTGAAATCTTGATAGTGATGCGCCGTATATAATAAGTAAGATGCGGCGTATCTGGAGCAGAATGATCTTGATCTTGTACATTTCAGTAGACTCTTAACTTCTTGCATGTTTTGCTCCATAATTAGTCCAAAATCGCCAAGTTTCACATAATACTTGTTTTTACCTGAGAATTACAAAAGTAAACATTAACGTATCAATTCTCACAGATAATATAATATAACAAGTCAAATAAATAGGATAAATGATGGTAATAAAATGTACTTATTTGAGTTCATCACCTTCTCTTCTATATTTCATGTGCATTAATTCGACAAGAACAACCAAGAAAACGAAACAAGAATCAAGCAAGAAAGTGGTATTGAACAAGGATGATACAATTACCCTCGTAGCGTGATAAGAAGAACAAGGACAAGATCGAAACACCAAAAATTATCCCAGCCGATCCCTAACCAAAATCCCTTCGAACAACTTTCACAACCCACGAGCAAGAACACCACCACGAACTGCTGTAGCACCACGATAGAACCACCAAGGAGAGGCCACAAGAACCTCTTTTTTGGCTTTGCAACTGATCGAACAGCAGGGAAAAAAAATGGCAGCCGAATGGTAGGAGTTTTAGGGTTTGTGTTGAGATGGGAAAGAAAATAAAGATCGGTATTTTGGGAGGAACTAGAAACCGTGATTTGTGATTGTGTTATACAAGGAAAGACCATAATTTGTGGAATTGTGATCATTCAAATTTTAAGGCTTATCTTTTCTTTTCTCTATGATCTTAGCCGAATTTTTGGATGTTTAGGTCACAATGGCATGTTGCAAATTTTAGTGATTAGGGAACATTTATTTGTTTTGTGATTTTTGATTATAATGTAAAGTTTTATTAGATTAATTTATTAGGTACTTAAGGTTTTAATTACGTTAGGTTAAGTTCAAATGATATGTCTTGTATGATTTTATATATTCTTAAATTTTAAAATTTTAGAGGGGTATTTTGGTCATTTCAGATTATGCTAATTTTAGGGTTTTACAACTCTTCCCCTCTAAAAGAAAATTTCATCAGCGAAATTGAAATGAGAACGATATGAAAACATACCAGACTACGAAAAGAAATGAGGATAACTTGTTCGCATCGATTCCTCGGTCTCCCAGGTAGCTTCACGCTCTGGGTGATTCTTCTAAAGAATCTTCACAAACGGAATGACCTTGTTTCTCATGACTCGATCTTGTCGATCCAGAATAGCTTCGGGTTCTTCCGAAAGAGACATATCAGGCTGAATCTGATCGAATGGATAGGATACCACATGCAAAGGATGATAATTGTATCCCCTCAGAAGAGATACATGGAAGACGTTATGAACGTGCGATAACTGTGGAGGTAGAGCCAAACGATAAGAAACATCCCCAATGCGTTCAAGAATCTCAAACGGTCCGATAAAACGAGGAGTCAGCTTTCCTTTAATCCCAAAAAGTTTCACACCTCTGAATGGCGATACCTTAAGAAATACACGATCCCCAATCTGAAACTCCAAGTCACGACGATGCTTATCAGCATAACTCTTCTGTCTAGCACGAGCCTCCTTCTGCTTCTCTTTGGCAACCACCACCTTCTCATTTGTGATCTGAATAATTTTCGGACCCTCAATCAAACGCTCACCCACTTCATTCCAACAAATGGGCGCCCTACATTTCCTCCCATACAAAAGCTCATAAGGTGCTGCCTTGATGCTAGCATGCCAACTGTTGTTGTAGGCAAACTCCACCAAGCACAAGTATTCATCCCAATTACCAGTCCACTCCAATGCACAAGCTCTCAACATGTCCTCCAACGTCTGAATGGTCCTTTCTGACTGACCATCTGTCTGAGGATGAAAAGCCGTGCTAAACTTAAGACGTGCACCCCAAGCATTATGTAGACCCTTCCAAAAACGAGAAGTAAACCGCGGATCTCTGTCTGACACAATCGATGATGGAGTACCATGAAGTCTAATAATCACCTGCTGAAAAATCACCTGCTGAAAAATCACCGCCAATTTACTAACACGATAATCCACACGAATAGGTAAGAAATGAGCAGACTTGGTTAGCCGATCAACAACCACCCAAATCGTGTCATGTCTTTTCTGAGTACGAGGTAACCCCATGACAAAGTTCATAGAAATCTCATCCCACTTCCAGGTAGGGATATCTAAAGGCTGCAACAAACCACTCGCCCTCTGATGCTCAATCTTGACTTGCTGACAAGTCATACACTTGGCTACAAATGAAGCCACATCTTGCTTCATACCATTCCACCAAAAATGCTGCTTAAGGTCCCTGTACATCTTGGTAGAACCAGGATGAATAGTGAACGGGAAACTATGAGCCTCAGATAGAACAACCTCACGTAGCTCAGGATCATCCGGAACACAAAGCCGATCTTCAAACCATACTATACCAGTGTCATCCACTCTGAACTCTGACTGTTTACCCTCCTGAACATTCTGAACCACAACCCAAAGCTCACCATCCTCCTTTTGAGCTTCCGTAATCCGCAGTATAAGATTGGGCTCTACCTTCATACTAGCCCAATATCCGTCATCACCTCGCACACAAAGTTCAACATCCAAAATCTCCAAGTCATTAAGAATTCGAGGTTCAATCTCAAGGCTTGCTTTCATACCAGATTTCTGGCTAAGTGCATCCGCAACAACATTCGCTTTGCCCGAATGGTATTGAATGTTCGTGTCATAATCTTTGAGGAGTTCTAACCATCGTCTTTGTCTCATGTTAAGTTCCTTCTGGGTGAAGATATACTTGAGACTCTTATAGTCAGTAAAGATGTCACATGACTCGCCATACAAATAGTGTCTCCAAATTTTCAACGCAAACACCACGGCCGCCAACTCTAGATCATGGGTAGGGTAATTCTCCTTGTAAGGTTTTAATTGTCTCGAAGCATAAGCGATCACCTTCCCATGCTGCATAAGAACACAGCCTAAACCCTTCTTTGACGCGTCACTATAAATCTGATAACCCCCAGAACCAGATGGAAGAGTCAAAATAGGAGCGGACACCAATCTCAGTTTCAACTCCTCGAAACTCTTTTCACGCTCCTCCGTCCAAACAAACTTCTCACCCTTCCTCATCAGTTGCGTCAAAGGTAACGCCAACCATGAGAAGCCCTCAACAAACTGTCGATAGTAGCCCGCAAGCCCCAGAAAACTCCTAACCTCAGTCACAGTAGTAGGTCTTGGCCATTTGGTGATAGCCTCAACCTTAGATGGATCCATGGTGATACCATCGGCGGATACAACATGACCAAGGAAAGCAACTTAGCTTAACCAAAATTCACACTTCGAAAACTTCGCATACAACTTCTGCTCCGAAGAGTCTCCAAAACGGTCTTAAGATGTTGCTCGTGCTCTTCCTTCGTCTTAGAGTAGACTAGGATATCGTCGATGAACATAATCACGAACTTGTCGAGATACTCGTGGAATACTCGATTCATCAAATCCATGAATACAGCAGGAGCATTAGTTAAACCGAAAGGCATGACCAAGAACTCATAATGACCGTATCGCGTTCGAAAATCGGTTTTAGGAACATCTTGCTCCTTCAACCGAAGTTGATGATAACCGGACCTCAAGTCGATCTTTGAAAAGAACTTCGCCCCTTGCAACTGATCAAATAAATCATTGATACGCGGAAGAGGATAGCGATTACGGATAATGATACGGTTGAGCTCACGATAGTCGATACAGAGTCGCATACTCCCATCCTTCTTCTTTACAAACAACACAGGAGCACCCCAAGGCGAAACACTAGGACGAATGAAACCGTTCTCTAACAGTTCCTGTAATTGCTCCTTCAACTCCTTCAATTCAATAGGCACCATACGGTATGGAGCTTTGGAAATAGGCTCGACACCTATAATCAAGTCGATGCCAAACTCAACTTCCCTAGAAGGAGGAATACCAGGAAGTTCGTCGGGAAACACGTCAGGAAATTCACGCACAACGGAAAGACTTTCAATACTCTGACTTTCCAAGGATGTATCTTTAATGGATGCCAGAAAACCTTGGCAACCATGGGAAATTAGAGTTCGGGCTTTCATAGCCGAAATAATTTTAGCAGACTTGAGAGGTTGGGAACCATGATAGATAAAATCGAGGGAACTGACATCGCCAAAGATCACATTTCTGGCATGACAATCAATGGTAGTCCTATGAGAAGCCAACCAATCCATGCCCAAAATCACATCAAAGTCAATCATATCAATAGGGAGTAAATTCGCCGGGCGGATGCGGTCATCAAACCGTAAGGGACAATTCACAAATTCATGTTCGACGAGTACATGGTTTTTCATTGGTGTGGAGATGGATATATGATTAGTTAGTGGTGTTGGGGTTATATTTAGTTTCTTGGAAAATGAAATAGATACAATGGAATGTGTGGCACCCGTATCAAATAATGCAAAAACAGTACGATCGCCAATATAAAGAATGCCGGTAATAGTACCTGATGTGTTCGCTGCCTGATCACGAGTCGTAGCATAAACACGACCCATAGTAGGAGGTGGCCTAGCAGAGTTCACCGGTACAATATGCTTCTGCCCGGGACAATCCTTTACCTTATGGGCAGTAGACCCACAATGGAAACAACCTCCCGCAGCCCTATAACAAACACCCGGGTGAGGCTTCCCACAGGTAGTACAAAGTGGTGGGGGAGGTAAGGTCTCCGTAGGCCTTTTCTGACCCGAAGAACCTGAAGAACAACCCTGCTGAGAACCCCGAGTTGACTGATCCCTAAACTGACGCTGCTTGTTGTTACCCTGACCCTGACGGTCATTCCCATTCCTACCAGTAACCCTCTGATCCTGACCCCTGTACTCCTGTCGCCTCGAATCAAAACCCTGGTCCTGATGACCCCTGTGCTCCACACCCTGGTCCTGACGACCCTTATGCTCATAACCCTGGTCCTGACGACCTTGACCCCGGTAGTTAATACGGTTTCCATCTCTGTCCCTCTTGTTTGAACCCCCATCAGCATGAAGTAACTCTATGTTGCGGGCCGCGTCCGAAACTTGTGCAACATCTATGTAATCAGCATTCACAATTTGCCCCAAAACCCACTTTTTCAGCCCCCACTTAAAGTGCCTAGCTTGCCTCTGAGCATCACCCGTAACAGCCGGTCCAACGAAACTAGCTAACCTCAGAAATCGTTGCATGAATTCTCCAGATGACTCCCGATCAAACTGATATATAGCTCCATACTCGCGCTCATACCTTTGCTGCTCAGAGAAAGGAAAATATTGCTTATAGAAGATGTCACAGAAAGTCTCCCATGCACAAGTGTCAGCAAAATTCTCTCTCTTAGCCCGAACATACGCTTTCCACCAACTCAACGCATCACCTTCCAACTTGAAGCTAGCCAAACGCGTCTTGAATTCATCACTACAACCCAAGACCTTAAACAGTTTCTCCATATGAGTAATCCAATCTTCTGCCTCCGTGGGGGTGGCAGCAGATCAGAAGGAAAGAGGCTTAAGTTTGGTGAACCTCTCAATCCAAACATGAATTCCAGTAGGTGGAGCACCGCCACTACCTGATGAACCAGCACCATTCCTGTTGTCATTGGCGATTCTGGTCATTATTTCAGCAGAGAGATTCGGGAGAGCATTAGCCAAAGCAGTGGCTATCATAGCCTCGAAGTTAGGGGCATCCCCACCATCACCGTTTCTACGCGTAGTCACCATCTGAACGATCATTAAAATGATTAGTAAAGTCAGAAAACAGAAAGGATAAGCACGAAGGAAATGACGAAACAGAAACCTAGTGTCTACCCAAAACCTCACCAGTCAAAACCTAAGCTCTAAGGGGTCAAATCCTAGGGTCCATATGTTCACAGGCCATGACTTATGTACTACAGGTCGCAGCCTGGCGCTCTGATACCATAATTGTAACACCCCAACCCGATAAGGGTAGAAGTATCACATTATGGTGACATATCAAAGCATACATAATAAACAGCGGAAGTCTTAAACATAAATAATCAAAGGAGTTAAGTCAACAAGACTTAAACCAATACATAAGTTCATGAGAAAGGAAATACTCTAAGTTTAAAACAATGAATCCAAGTCTAAACGAAATCATAACATAAATAAATGGTATCTAAGATGTCTAGGGTAAAGTATCCATAAGCTCAACTCTCAACCCAAAGCAATCCCCAGCTCCTAGCTTAAATACCTGCCACAGGAAAAGAAAATGCGGCTGAGCTTAAAAAGCCCAGTGAACAGATATATATACAAACGAAGTACAAGATAAAGGACAAAGAAATAAATATGGTGCTTTGGGGAAAAACATAAGGTATAAACAAAGGATATCAGAAATAAGAAAAGAACAGTAATCTACCACAAGCCCAAACAAATCAAATCATATCAAAGTAACCATTGGATTCAGAGGGGTGACCTCAGAATACCAAAGGAAAAAGGAGGGGAGTCCTCAGTAACTATTGGAGTGATCAGCTCCCAAAATGTGAAGATGTGGATTGCATCCAACATCAAACACCAAACAGATCAAAACATAGCATACACAAAACGTACCTAGGATGCATCCATACGCCCCTGCAAAGATATTAGTGGCCAAACATATATAATAATTGAGCTCATAATAAATAACAAAAAGGGACGGTGTGGAACATCACTCGACCACACTAGAGTCATGTCAGAGGTGCATCAATGACACGGCCATGGAACCCCCATGACTAGGAAACAAAGTGGCTCGGGTATCACACTGTAGGGTTTAAAAATCATATTATATCAAAGGTCCATAATTTTCATAGCAAAGGTTCAATTCAAATGTTTCTATCCAATGTTCATTTAAAGAAATCTTTTGATAAAGGTTTTCATAAAAGTAGTTTTTAGAAATAGTTTTCAGAAAAGGTAGATCCTAATTCTAGGGAAGCATGGCAAAGGCATAGATCATACAGGAAAGCCATAACAAAAAGGCTCAGATCAAAATCAAACTAATATAAAAAGATATGAAAGAATCATGAGAAACCTTAAGAGACAAGGTCAGAATATCTGTACCTTATTCAAAGCAAGCAAACAAGAAAAGAAAAGTCACAAGATGGATCACTCCCGCTTCACGGAACCTATACGAATTAATAACCACATATAACTTTAAGTTTAAATGAATTATGTTGCTCTTTTAGTATTCTTTCCCTTTTCAGTAACTTTTTATTTTTAGTAACTTTTCATATTTAGTAAGTTTCCGCTTTAAGTAGGTTAACCATTTTAAGTAACTTTCTATTTTTAGCAGGTTTCCCGAATTAGTAAGTTTCCATAATTAGCAGGTTTCCATATATGGTATCTTAGGGTTAATTATATCTTAATTAGGGTTTATAATGAAAGTTTAACATTTAATACCTGTATTAATCATGTCATAGGCCAACTTAGGTTATGAAGTATTAAGGTATCTTAATTACACATTTAAAAGTCATATTAATGATAAAGTACCTTTAGGTTAAAGCATATTAGTAACAATTAGGTTTAAAACTCTTATTTAGCCCTTTTAGAATATTATCAGCTTTTAATCATTAACAGGTCACAACTATACGAATTTTTCTACTATATCAGGACTCAAAGATAAATTCCAAAAACATTCACACATGTACTTTCATGTCTTTAGAACTCACAAGAATTTTTCCAGAATTTATTAATTAGTTAAACCCCAAAAGAAAAATACTCTAACATAGACTACCCTAAAAACATGTCTGCTGTAGCACCCAGAAAGTATTCACTTGGTTTACCCACCAATACACCCAGGAAAAATCTACAAGAATTCATGACACTACTATACATATAGAAGTTACATACTGGAGAATTTAATGACAAAACTCCTCATGGTTTGTGAATTAAAAATCAGCAAAACGGACTGATTTCCAGACACTCAAAACACAATTTTGACACTCGAACTTGTAAAATCAAAAAGGATATCTTCCCGACCTCTAAAAATTACAAGGCTTATATATTCAGAAAGCTCTTTTCCCAAACTTGATTTTAGACCCAAATCTCACTCAAAAACACGTTACTATCATCAAGATCCATTCAATTCAATTCGACCTAAAAATTCTGAACAACAACTAGGGTTTCATATTTTATGTTTAACATTCCAACGACTCATCTATCGATACAAAGCAATCATGTTAGAGTTAAAACAGGCCTAGGTCGACTCTTATATGGTCTTAACATGTACATAGCAATTCGAATCAAATTAATATACATAGGTCGATTACATAGGGTTCTTTTCAATTCGTTATTTTATGTAAACTAGTTATAATTTTATGTAGCCTTCTCTTCTATATTTCATGTGCATTAATTCGACAAGAACAACCAAGAAAACGAAACAAGAATCAAGCAAGAAAGTGGTATTGAACAAGGATAATACAATTACCCTCGTAGCGTGATAAGAAGAACAAGGACAAGATCGAAACACCAAAAATTATCCCAGCCGATCCCTAACCAAAATCCCTTCAAACAGCTTTCACAACCCACGAGCAAGAACACCACCACGAACTGCTGTAGCACCATGATAGAACCACCAAGGAGAGGCCACAAGAACCTCCTTTTTGGCTTTGCAACTGATCGAACAACATGGAAAAAAAATGGCAGCCGAATGGTAGGAGTTTTAGGGTTTGTGTTGAGATGGGAAAGAAAATAAAGATCGGTATTTAGGGAGGAACTATAAATCGTGTTTTGTGATTGTGTTATACAAGGAAAGACCATAATTTGTGGAATTGTGATTATTCAAATTTTAAGGCTTATCTTTTCTTTTCTCTATGATCTTAGCCGAATTTTTGGATGTTTAGGTCACAATGGCATGTTGCAAATTTTAGTGATTAGGGAACATTTATTTGTTTTGTGATTTTTGATTATAATGTAAAGTTTTATTAGATTAATTTATTAGGTAATTAAGGTTTTAATTACGTTAGGTTAAGTTCAAATGATATGTCTTGTATGATTTAATATATTCTTAAATTTTAAAATTTTAGAGGGGTATTTTGGTCATTTCAGATTATGCTAATTTTAGGGTTTAACAGATCGTATGTATGGTTATGTAAGTCGTGTATCTATTAAAGAGAGAATAAGAGATTAAGAGAAACTATATTAATAAACAGACACACAAACACACACACGCCCACACCTACCAATCCCCAAGAACACATACAAATGAGGTGTGGTGAGGTATATATATAGTTCAAACCTAACGAGCCATAGGCTTTCTATGGGCTTTCTTCATGGTCTTTGTATTGGACTAGTAGAACTTAACTTATTACATATTAGATTAGTCCATGAGCCCTTAGACTATCCTATTACATAAACAATGACATATTACAAAGTTGAAATAACGCTAATGACCATCACTTTTTATAAATGCTAGCAATATCCCCCTAAGGGATGGTCATTCCAATGACGCTCCATGTGATTAGGTCTTTCGTCTTCTTGTTTTTGAACTTTTTGTGTCGTTGTAGGATAGTCTTTGTTCTTTGTTCCTTCATGCTTTGTGATCTTTGAGATAATCGTCTTTTAGTCCTTCTTGCCTTTGATCAACATCTTCACAGGTTTACAATGTCGTCTTTTCCAACATACTCATACTTCTTGATAATATTTTGATCTTCATACGTATATCTTCCTCACTTGATACATGAACTTGTCCTTGACATATTGATTAGCTTTTTGACTTTGTAGTAACACTTTGTCTTTAGCTTGATCTTTTTGTCTTGAACATTTTTCACTTGAGCTTGTTGAGGATGATCTTCGTAAGTATGAGTATGAGGAGATGTAGATGTTGAGCTATATGATGATGGTAAATGGACTTTCCTCAGTACCTGCATAAAACAGTTAGTAATAAAGCGTCCAGCACTTACAGGTTTGGACTTCGAGATTGTTAACAACATAGTGTGAAAACTTTCTCTAATCCTTACCAAGGCCGTTCCTGAACCGGATGCCCCCGAGAGAGCTAACTATGATACACCGCAGTGTATCAATGATTCAGGTGAGCCGCTGAAGTATACCGGAGTATCACTTCACGACTGTAGACCGTTTGAAGCAAATATCTATCATGATATGTAGGCAAGATCCGTAGATCTTCATTAAGACTCTTGTACACCTTGTGTCATTTTTTGTGAACACAGGTGTATTATATTAGAAGTGTGCCTAAGAGATCTTTGAATCTCATGGCTCTAGACTCGATTATGTGTGTTTTAGTTTTAGTAGACGGAGGCATGGAGCAGAGTGCCACCTTTTCAATATCAACACATCTCGGAGTGAGAGGCCGATAGATCATGTAAGGTTCTCCGTGAGAAATGAAACAAATATCTTTTAAGAGATATCTGAGTGGCTAGGAGGGGTTGTGCAGCGCGTCACTGGGTCCATGACGTCTTGTCTTTAATATCAGTATCATCTTTGTGATAACCGATAGCGGATGTATTGACCCGGTTTCTGCCCTAAGTTTTTATGGAAGGCTATTTCTTTTCACCCTTTCATAAACTTTTCTTTTTAATTCTTCAACCCTTTCTTTCTCCTTTCTCAGTTACTTTTTTTTTCAATCATACCTAAGGACTTCTAATTCTAATCTATTGGAATTGTCCTTTGGTAGATCCCTCCGGCTCTGGCGGATCATAGGACATAAACCTAACCATAATCACCTTATTGCTCCATGATTATCCTAGGTTCATTGATCACTTGCCATAAAACCTTTTGTGAAAATATCTCAAAGTGTTTATGATTAAACACTTTTTTTGTTAATACTTCGAGAGTTTTGAATTTTCTGAAATACTCCCCCTTCACATGTGCTTATGCATTTTAAGATAAGTTTGCACATCGTGGGTAGTGTTTGCACATTTTGAATTGATCGATTTTCAGTGAACATGACCGTTGCGAGACACGTTTACATTACTAGTTAGTGTTGGGAATTTAATTTGAGTTGATATTGACAAAATATGAAAGATGAAGGAGACTTATGAAGACAAAGATGAAGGACCTAAACTGTTAAATATTAAATGTCTTTGTAACCCTAATCTCTATTATATAAAGAGATGGGGCGTGTATTTTATAGATACAGATGTTAGAGATGTAACATCCAGGAAAGGTGTGTGTGTGTCTAGGCGTCAAGTTCCTACAATTGACACTTAGGGTTTGGTTGTTAGTAGTTGTTAGAGATGATGACGAAGAAATCTTGTAGCAATAATAATGATAGTTTTGTTTTATCCGCTGCGTACTATTCTTATTCATTATTATTGTTTATCCCATTTGCTCTAAACGATCCATGAAGTTGTTTAATTATAACTTCACAATTGGTATCAGAGCCAATGGGCTCGTGATCGTGGGATTAAACAAGGTTTGGTTTGTCGAAGATCGAAGAAAACAAGAAAAAATTGTAACTGGTTAAATTTTCGTAACTCACTGCAGGGCTGTTTTCAAAGGACGATAACTCCTTCGTTAACCGTTGGATCGGGCTGAAATTTTACTAAGGTTCTCCTTACATCAAGGAAGATTCTCACCGGAGGGATCTTTTATCTGAGCTTTTGATTGGAAGATATAGCTTGTCGAAGTCTGCTGCAGACAGGTTTTAAGAAATTCAAATTTTTCAAGATTTTAGGGTTTTCAAGTTTCTTGTTTGAATCTTTATTGTTGCTGCATTATAACAAGATCTTGATTGCCTTAATTCAGCACATAAAACCTAGGTTTTCAAAGTTCATAACTTATTAGGGTTTATTAGGGTTTTGTGTTTGGTTAAGTTCTTATTTGACGCAAACCCTAATTCATGTATCTGCTACTGTTTCATGTTGATAAAGATGAACTTGTTCTGTGTATGCTTTGATTGTTGCGTGATGATAATGGAAGGAAAGGTGTTTATGGTTTTTCACAACCCTAGTATGATAACTCTTGATCATGTTTCAAGTTCTGGTGTTGCGTTCACAGTTACTGGGTTTTTATTCACAGTTACTATGGTTTGTACTGATGAATCGGTGACAAGGTTTTGTTGGTGTTGTTCGATTTAATGGAAGAGTGCACAAGAGGGTATTTGTCCTGCTCGTTCAAGAATGATAGTTCGTTTGTACTGCATGTTCAGATTTCAAAGTGCACACAAGGGTTGTTTTTATACTGCTCGATATATATTCTTAGTACTGCTTTCATCCGTGACAAGTTAGTGCTGCTTATTGATGCAAGTTGTACTGCCTTCATTACACTTAATACTGCTCGCGATAGTACTGCTGACTCGAGTTGTTTGTACTGCCCATGCTCAACACGATTAGTACTGTTGGTTTTCATTTAGTACTGCTACGCTACATATACCGATCGAGATTTGTACTGCTCGTCTTCTATGTTTGTATTGCTGTTGGAGTTTACTTAGTACTGCTCGCGTAATTTGTTTGAACTGCTATTTGGAAGTTTGTACTGCTACACGGTTAAGCTATCGACAAAAGCTGATTATGAAGTTTGCATGTAGTGCTAAACTGGTGTGCATGGATGATATACTACGTGAAGATATAATATGCGAATAGTTACTGCATGCAAGAAGAAGGTAGACCTCACGTTGGTAATCTCAAGAAGAATTCATACATGCTACGTGAGTAGTTACTTACTATAATGGGTCGGTGCTAAAGTTGATAAATCATGGGATGGCGGCTCACAGAATTGGTTTATCTATTATTTCATGCTTTATGGCTTTTGGTGTTTCATATTCATATAATGGGACGGTGGCAAATTAAATGTTTGATGGCAGTAACTAACAGCCTTGGATGTTATACCTAGGTGTGTAAGGTTCCATTATTTGATGTTAGTGATTTCATGCAAAATTGAAAGAGGTTTTTATCAAGTCAGTAGTTGCATGTGATTACAAAAATAAGGGGAAGCCTATATATTTGATTGGCGATTTGGAACAGGTAGGTTCCAACACACACACACGGGGAAAACCCACACACAAGAGATTTTTGGATTTTGGTTTATGTTCTTAAAAGATTTAAAGGCTCATTTTTTTATTCTCATTGGCGACGAAGATTATTTATTGCTTATTTGACGATGAAGTGGAGTTTTTCAAGATTGTGTTCTTATCATATCTTAAACGGCCTGCAAACGTTTAAAGATAACTTGTCCATGCGTTCAAGTGGTGACTACAAATTGACAAATACTTTAAGGAGTTACGTTATTGTGCTCAGTGTCTCATTGAAGATGAGTTTATTGTCAAGATATTGCGGTCTCCCTATACATCGGTTTGGGTATACGCTCGAAGTCAGATTTAGTACAAGACATAAGACACAAGGTTGGGTTATTCTACTTCAGCATCAAGTTAGTAATGGTTAGTTTTCTTCATCATTACATAAAGCTTACAGAATTGAAGATTCAACAAATGGTTAACATATGGGTTTCAGGGGAAGCTTAATGTTAAAATGTTTAACCATTTATATGCTACATCGAGGTGAAGGTTTTCACAATTACTAGTTGGTATTCTAACTGATGGTTTAGGATTTTTCTGTCTTGAGTTCATTTATAATAGTAAGCGTTTTGGTGTTTGTTCATGGAGGGCAATTCAAGACATTGGAAGACTAGATTTGAAGTATGATACTGGTTCGTGGTTATGAAGATCAAGGTTGCATACTTTTGCCCCCTAATTGATGATGACAAAAAGGGGAAGAAGATTTATATAGAAGATTGCAGCTTGAAGATCCTTGATGATATTGCATGGTTTAAGGGGAAGACGACATCTGTCATACTTAGTTTTGTCATTATCAACTAGGGGAAGATTGTTGCGAATTTAATTTGAGTTGATATTGAAAAAATATGAAAGATGAAGGAGACTTATGAAGACAAAGATGAAGGACCTAAAATGTTAAATATTAAATGTCTTTGTAACCCTAATCTCTATTATATAAAGAGATGGGGCGTGTATTTTATAGATTCATATGTTAGAGATAAAACATCCAGGAAAGGGGTGTGTGTGTCTAGGCGTCAAGTTCCTACAATGGACGCTTAGGGTTTGGTTGTTAGTAGTTGTTAGAGATGATGACGAAAAAACCTTGTAGCAATAATAATGATAGTTTTGTTTTATCCGCTGCGTACTGTTCTTATTCATTATTATTGTTTATCCCATTTGCTCTAAACGATCCACGAAGTTGTTTAATTATAATTTCACAGTTAGACTAGCTTGAAATTATTACCCGTCCTGGTCATATTCAAAGAGAAACTCTCGAATTGGTACATTCTACTCAAACAACTCCTTTGCGAGACACGTTTACATCACTGGATATACCAGCTTGAAATTATTACCCGTCCAGGACAAGTCTTTTCGATAAATCACATTTAACTTTTGTCAATTCGAGGGAAAAATCTGAGTTGAGCTCTTTTGAGATTCAACTATGATCTTTAAACAGTTTTGATCACATTTTAATCACGTCTTCTCCCCCTCAAAAATAGCATGTCGTGATATTTTTGATATCAACTGATTAAAGGAAAGCTTTTTGGAGAGATAGACGGATTTGGTTAAGCATGAAATTGGAACATTTTGTTTTTTATTTTTATACTCCCCCTTAAATAAAGCATATTTTTAAGCATAAAGTTTAAAATTAATTTTACGAGTTTGGAGGGAGTTATCTTAAGCACAGAATAATTTGAAAGATTTTGAAAAATCTTGATCATGTGCTCAAGGATTCTTTATTTTGTCTTTGAAATTACGAGTCCTGATCTGAATTAATCAGAAGTCATCATTTAAGTCCGGGTTTCGTACTGAAGTATACGAAAGCCATAGTGAAGAAATTTTGAGAAACGACATGTTTTAAAAAATATTTTAGAGAACTCTCGCTCAAGCATCTGTACATGTCCGTATCATTGTTGAATGACATTTCTAGATACGTACAGAATATCGATTATACGAGAGACATGTCGTGAGAAGAATATTTTTGGATTTTTGGATTTTATATTGTTTTTGTATATTTGAACATTTATATTTTTGTCTTTTGTTTTTGATGGTTTTTCAAATTTTGTATTTTGTTTTTGAAAAATATTTACGGCGAAGCTATTTTGAAAATATTTTCAAGAAGATTCGAGAAGACGTTCTAGCTCCTCAGGAGTTAGGCTTCGCATGCCAATTCGTCGAACTAAATTGTCAAACCTTTCTTTTGGAAGGGATTCAGTAAATAGATCGGCGAGTTGGTAATCTGTCTTCACGAAAAATAATTCAACAGTACCCTCTTCTACGTGCACTTTTATGAAGTGATAGCGGACTCTAATATGCTTGGTCATCGAGTGTTGTACTGGATTGCACGAGATGGCTATGGTACTTTTCGAATCACAATACAAAGGTATTCGGTCGAAAGTAAAGCCATAATCTGTGAGTTGTGTCCTCATCCATAGAATATGGGCACAACACTCAGATAGAGACACATACTCGGCTTCTGCGGTTGATAATGCAGTACAATCTTGTTTCCTTGATGACCAGCCTACTAGCTTTTCACCCAAAAATTGTGCTCCACCTGATGTATTTTTTGCTGTAACTTGGCAACCTGCATGGTCGGCATCTGAAAATGCTATTATTTTAAACTCGAAATCCTTCGGATACCAAAGTCCCATGTTAATGGTTCTTCGTAGGTACCGAAAGATCCGTTTGACCTCTTGGAGGTGAAGTTCGGTAGGCCTTTCCTGAAACCGTGCTAATAAGCAAACAACAAAATGAATATCGGGTCGACTAGCAGTAAGGTACATGAGAGAACCAATCATGCTCTGATATTACTTCGGATTGATGGTGTTGGTCCATGAAATTGAGTAAAACAAGAACAGTTTATTGATAGTGAAAAGAATTGTTACAAGATTACTCAAAACCTATTAGATTACATGATAACATCTTCAACTTCTTAAAGGGGATACTTTCGGTATGGTATCCCCTTAGGTGAGGGTTTTTCCTCTTGGGTGACAAATAAACTCTCACTGATCCAAGCTTTGCTTGTGATTCAGTGAGAGTGATGATCCTATCAACTAATACACTATGTGTATTCTATTTGTTTGTTTAGGAATCCATGCTATCTCTATTACAAGACACACTATATATACAGGAAAATAAACAAAGTCAAGTGTGGTAGGTATGAGTAGACATCCACTTGTTGTGAGTTGTCATCCACTTGGTGTGAGTTGTCATCCGCCAAGTGGTCCCTCTTCATCTTCCTCTTTTGTCTTTGTCAGACTTCTATCTTATCTTGTAGAAGTTCGTGCCCATATTTATCAGTCTGCTTGTAGAGATAGTATCTTCAGGGTCACTGAGACATTTGTCAATTCTCAGTGATACTGGTGTTGTTTGTAGCTCGTATATTTTACTCACTGATGCGCGTGATGTGTGGTTGCGGTTTAGCAGTATTAATGCCTACTCAAGTTTTAAATTTATATTTAGCCGACTTATCAATAACACACACACTTAACGAGCAGTGTACCCGGTCAGTATGAATATAATGGTAAGCAGAGTGTCGATCACTAAGAGTGGAACGTATTATCTAGTTATTCTAATCAGTATTTTAATATCCTAAGTTAGTTATACAACCTAATCTAACGCAAGGGGGTTCAGCCTGAGAGATTGGCACAGTTTGGTTATAATTAAATAGAAAAATAAACTAATTAGCGCGAATCAGCGATTAGCACACACGTACACAGATAGATACTCAAGATAATAAGAAGACCTGTCCTGATAATTAAATAGCTTGTCACTTGTTTTATTGCTAGTTTTATATGAAGTGAATATAATTAAACCTTTCTCGTTGGCTCTAATCTTATCGACGAGTAAACCCTTAATGATTACTTATGTCTATCCTACTTTTCTAGAGACGCTAGAATAAATAGGCGAGGAAGGGGCATGGCGACCCAAGCAAGACTCAGCTAGACACAGAGGTTATCAATGCACTAATAAAAGTCACCAAAGACATCAACATATAAACTTTAATTAATGGGAAAGCAATATTAAGGGGAGTGCATGATCTTCCGTAGTCACATGACACAAGCCCATCAATCCTGATGAATTAAAGCGTACTAAAACAATAAAACAAAACTACTTAATGAATTGAATACATGCAGGACCTTCTTACAACTATTGTATCTTTGTTTGAGGTGTGTCTTGTGCTGCTTGGTCGTCTGGATTCGGCTCTAGGGTTATACAAAAGGTCTCTTAAATTCGTCTGACCTTGGGGTATTTATAGTTTCTGTCTGAGGGATCGATGCTCGGTATGATCCTCGATGCTCGGTATGATCCTTCATTATTCGTATAAGAGCAAAAATCAACTTTCTTGTGGATGAGAACGTTTAAGCTTCATAAATGATGATCCACAAAAATGCCGGAATCTATAATACCATTTAGACTTTAACACACCTGAGTTAAGAAGGTTCAAACTTGCATAATACATTAGTAGTTATGATGAACTCAAATAAGTACATTTTATTACCGTCATTTATCCTGTTTATTTGACTTGTTTTATTATATTATCTGTGAGAATTGATACGTTAATGTTTACTTTTGTAATTCTCAGGTAAAAACAAGTATTATGTGAAACTTGGCGATTTTGGACTAATTATGGAGCAAAACAAGCATGAAGTTAAGAGTCTACTGAAATGTACAAGATCAAGACATTCTGCTCCAGATGTGCCGCATCTTGCTTATTACATACGGCACATCACTATCAAGATTTCACAAGATACGATCCAAGACAGCAAGGACATACGCCGCATCTGAGAATGGAGTTACGCCGCATCTTCTGGCGGTGTACGAATATTACTGAATATATTAATCTTGGACCCCACGCGAAGTTAAGTCAATGCGCCGCATCTACTTATTAGATGCGCCGCATCTTACCCTCAGACAGAAACTATAAATACCCCAAGACCAGACGAATTTTGGGAGGCTAACAGAGAAAAATACCGAAGACCACAGAAACCCTAGGCCGAATTCAGTCGAAGTAGCAGCGCAAGACACACCTTGAACGAAGATACAAGAGCTGTAAGAAGGTCCTGCATGTATTCAATTCATTAAGTAGTTTTGTTTTATTGTATTAGTACACTTTAATTCATCAGGATTGGTGGCTGATGAAGCGAAAAGTGTACCGCTTTTAAGGGGTCATTTAAGCCTTAAATCGTATTTATTTGATCAAATATTGCCCTAAATCGTTCCTTTTGTCATTTTAGGTACTTTTGAGGAGAAATCTGGAAAAGGAGGCATTTTGGACGTTTTTGGAGCATAAAAGTGAAGAAACGGCAAAGTCTCAAAAATCGGCTAAAAGTTACTCTTGACGGCGTCACAATTTACTCTAGACGGCGTCATGCCTTGGCAAGAAAAGTTGGACGTGAAATTTACTCATGACGGGCCAGTGAAAATAGCATGTGAATTCTGACGGCGTCACGCTTTAACTTGATCGAGGGCGTCACGGCTTAAATCATAAGGGGACGGCGTCACGTTCAAGGTTCGACGGCGTCAAGCCTTGATAAGCCAGAATGGATTTTTGAAGAGCTAAAGAGGGACGGCGTCAAGAAGGTCATCCGGGAACCCTAAAAGCGGCGAGGTGACGGCGTCACGCTCCATAAGGTGACGCCGTCAGATCCAAAAGTCTATATATAATTTTCTAAATTATTGTCATTAGGGAGAGCTTAGTGTGTGGAATTTTGGGAGAAAACCCTAAGACGATTTTAGCTACTTTTTCAGGGCTTTTTGCCTTGAGATCTTCCATGTTTCATTGAAAGATAAGTTATCAATTAATCATTCAATATGTCTATGTGTTGTTTGATTCTATCTTATTCTTGTCTTTTGTTTAACATGTTAGGCTAAATTTATCTTGTGTTTGCTTAGATCTAATGAAACCTAGCTATTGATTATTGGTTGTTAGTGTGTTGTTAGTTGTATTGGATGATTGTTTATCTATGTTAGGCTTAAGAAAACTGGCTAACTTCCTATTCGGTAACTTGCTTGAACGTCTTAAGAAACATGAACCAAACGCGTACTAAAGGTTTTTATGGTTGTATTTAATGCACAAGCGAATTCTAGTGATCCCATGTTAGGAGCTTCCTAGCCGGCTCGACATAGGAGTGAAGTAGGAGCTTGTAGAGTTGGGGAAGTAAGTACGCCACCCCACGAATGGTATTAAGGAATACACCCGTCATCCACGCAACTAATACACACTAATTAACCGGTAAAAGATAGTTAGGGAGTAAGGAAATCTAAGTAAACACATTTCTCTACACATAAGTTTCTCTCCACATTTCATTTTTGTTATTTTATTTTATTTGCATCCGTAGTAATTTTGGGTTAGTTGACTAGCAACTAATTCCGCCCACTCCTTCAAAACCGAGATTTTACTTGCTTTCATAAAAACTATAAAAACATAAAAAGAATCTTCCTCAACCCTTAGACCTAATTAGAGTAGCCTTTCATACCTAACGAACACTATTCCCTGTGGAGAACGATCAATCCCCCGTACTTACCACTACACTATACTACATCGGTCAGGTACACTGCCTGGTGGGGTTGTAAGCCTCTTGAGATCCCTCGAGAGGTAAAACCTGTTGTAAGGTTACAAAACCACGCAATCAAGTTTTTGGCGCCGCTGCCGGGGAATAGTTATTGTTTAGGTTGAATTTTTATTTCTATTAGGTCTACTCACTAGATTCCTTTCTAGTGAGATTTTTATTTTTATTTTTCTAGGATTTCTTTAGTCTATCTATTTTCTTCGTGCCTTTGTTCGTAACCATTACCATCCGACATCATGGAAGATGGTAATATCCTTAACCACAACAACCCACCACCACAACAACCACAACCACCTCCTAGAGCCCGCACTTTAGGAGGATATTCCCTAATTTTGGATGATTACCCCCCTAATCTTAGAATCACTAGGAGCCGAAGCTCGATAAAGACTCTTGCCACACCCTATGCTAAACCCGAAAGGGAAATGCATAAATTAAGGCGACTCCACCAAGCGGCTGAACCATCCACGATCAATTTTGATGATGCCCTCTCCGAGGAAGAATCCAATCATCATTCTACACCTCCTAGCCCTCAACCCAATCACGATATGGAAGTTCCCGAAATCCCAATCCCCAATTGTCTCAAGGACTACTCTTCTCCCACCCCTCGTGGTTTTTCCAATGCTATCGTTTTTCCAAATGAACACACGGATGGGGTCTTGCGTGCAACTGATATTTGGCTGGTCCAAAGTGTATGCAAGTTTCACGGATTGAAAACTGAAGATCCAATCCAACACATCAAGGACTTCCTGAAAATAGTGGATACCCTCCATACGGACGGAGCCACTAGAGATACCTCCCGGTTTGCGATTCTTTCCCTTCACCCTTCATGAAAGAGCCGGAGACTGGTATAACCAACTTCCTTCCGAATCCATCTTCACATGGGAACAGCTTATCTCAAAATTCTATGAGAAATTCTTTCCCATAGGAAGAACTTCAAAGTTGAGAGACGAAATCCTCCGCTTCCAAGTTGGACCCGCAGAACCTATTCACAAATCTTGGGTTAGATTCAAGGATCTAATTAGACAGGTCCCTCATCATGGCATTGAACTCTGGCTTCTTGTCCAAATCTTTTATGACAGTGTCTCCAAAAACGACCAATTGGGCATTAATAATTCATCAAAAGGAAAAATAGCCAAACTAAGCGTTGAGGAAGGATGGAATAGAATTGAGGAATACGCGAATGATCAAGACGATACCTGGGATGAACCCGATTCGATCATGAGCGTTTCCAAGATCATGAAAGAGCCTCCTTTTGCTAGCCGGGTGAGTAGATTGAATGATCAGGTATCTTATCTAGACAAGTCGCAACCAACTAAGCGGTTATCAAACCCATACTTGATCTGTGATCAATGTGGCGGCCCGCATGAAGTGGAGGAATGCGAGGATGATACCACCACCGAACAAGCATGCTTGTCAAGCCACGACATCTTCGATGATCCTTCGCTCTTAACTTTCTACCAAAACAATGATTTCACCCCTTGGGGAAATCTTGTGAGAGAAGAGGGAGGAGGAGAATATCCTGACTATAAGGTTAGGAGCACTTTTGAGGATGATCTCGGGCATTTCACGTTTGAAAAGAATCTGCAACTAAATGGTCTTGACGACTTTATCAATAGCCAACAAACCAACGTAAAGGCCAAATTCGCAGAACTCAACGCCACTCTCGACGGCCTTGGCGAGCCGCAAAGAGATCCTTTACTCGCCATCACCACTCGTGCTGGAACAACTACTAAGGATCCACCCTACCCAGCTCAACCATCTAACGCCATGGAACCCAACACCCCTCATGAGGAGAACGATAATGTGAACGACGAAAATCCCGAGCAAACCCCTCCGGTAACTCCATCCCCACCTACTCCTGCCAAACAGCCCCTTAAAGTCCCATACCCATCTCGCCTCAAGAATAAAAAGGTCGAAAGTGATAATAAAAGATTCCTGTCATATTTGAAGAATTCGGTCGTCACCATACCCCTTCTTGATGCATGTTATCATATGCCCAAATATAGTACATACTTCAAGAGGCTGCTCACCAACAGGAAAGGACTCGAGGGTCTTGTAACCTTAGGAGAAGAATGTTCTGTGGTGACCCAACGAGGGCTACCAAAGAAGGTGGACGACCCAGGTAGTTTCACCTTGCCCTGTTCAATTGGATCTCTTTCAGTCAAAAATGCTTTAGCCGACTTAGGAGCAAGCATCAATCTTATGCCGCATTCCCTGTTCCTCAAGCTAGGGTATTCTGGGCTGAAACCAACCCGTATGAGCATCCAACTGGCCGATAGATCAGTCAAATACCCCTTAGGAATATGCGAGAATGTGCTGGTTAAGGTAGGGAAGTTTAAATTTCCAGTTGACTTCGTCATCCTAGAAATGGAAGAAGATGATCTTGTGCCCATCATTCTAGGAAGACCCTTCCTTGCAACTTCTCGTGCTGTTATTGATGTTCATGACGGCAAACTAACCTTACGAGTGGGGGCCGATAGCTTAACCTTCGACATCAAGGACACAATGAATCTTTCTCTCGAAGCAGATAATCAACTGTATTTCATCGAAGAAATCGATGAACTATCCGACGAGATTGATAATTGTGTAGATGAACAGGTGGAAGCTGGTTGGTTGCGAGATGAAGCTTTCTTACCCATCTTAGAGGAGGAGAAGGCTATGGATGTGAATGCAGTCTCCTTCTATCCCAGACAAGAAATCGAACAGCTTGAGCTTCGTAAGCCCGAGAACAAACTTAAACCTTCCATCATCGAGCCACCTGCGGTAGAACTCAAGGAACTCCCAACCAACCTTGAATATGCTTTCCTCCAAGGGAAAGATCAACTTCCGGTAATCATAAGCTCTTCTTTGAAAAGTGAACAAAAGGATAAACTCTTAGGAGTTTTAAAAAAATATAAAGGAGTTATAGCATGGAGTGTAGCCGATATCAAGGGTATTGACTCTACCTTTTGTACGCATAAAATCCTCATGGAGGAGGATTATAAACCCAGCGTGCAACCTCAAAGGCGAGTAAATCCCAACATAAAGGAAGTCGTAAAGAAGGAAGTCATTAAGCTCCTAGATGCAGGACTAATTTACCCGATTTCGGACAGTCCATGGGTAAGTCCTGTACAGGTTGTACCAAAAAAAGGAGGAATGACGGTGGTGAAGAACGATAAGGATGAGTTAGTACCTCAACGAACAGTAACTGGATGGCGTGTGTGCATCGATTATAGGAAGTTGAATGATGCAACCCGAAAAGATCATTTCCCTCTCCCATTTATCGACCAAATGTTGGAAAGGTTAGCAGGGCATGAGTACTACTGCTTCCTAGATGGGTTCTCAGGGTATTTCCAAATCCCTATCGCTCCTGAGGACCAAGAAAAGACCACGTTTACATGCCCGTATGGCACCTTCGCCTACAAGCGAATGCCCTTTGGACTATGTAACGCCCCCCGCCACTTTCCAGCGCTGCATGACGGCAATCTTCCATGAGTTAATGGAAGACAGCATGGAGGTCTTTATGGATGATTTTTCAGTCTTTGGGAACTCTTTTGATCGCTGTCTTGCTAACCTTGAGAAAATGCTCAAACGTTGTGAGGAGACCAACTTGGTACTAAACTGGGAAAAGTGCCACTTTATGGTAAAAGAAGGGATTGTGCTGGGGCACAAAATTTCAGGAAGTGGAATCGAAGTAGACCGGGCAAAAATTGAAGCTATATCCAAACTTCCCTATCCAACAACTGTCAAGGCAATCCGTAGTTTTTTGGGTCATGCTGGCTTCTATAGGAGATTCATTAAGGATTTCTCAAAGGTAGCTAAACCAATGACTCAGTTACTCATGAAGGATGCCCCGTTCGACTTCTCTCAAGAGTGCAAGGACGCATTCGATCTATTGAAGCAGGAACTTACCCAAGCTCCAATTATGGTTACCCCTAACTGGGAGTTACCCTTTGAAATCATGTGCGATGCTAGTGATTATGCTGTTGGAGCAGTATTAGGCCAAAGGCTTAACAAACACTTTCAGCCAATATACTACGCTAGCAAAACCATGAATCCTGCTCAAGAAAACTACACTACCACTGAAAAGGAATTACTAGCCGTGGTATTCGCTTTTGATAAATTTCGCCAGTATCTTGTCCTTTCTAAAACGGTTGTTTTTACGGATCATTCAGCTATTCGATATCTTTTCGCTAAACAGGATGCTAAACCACGGTTACTTCGTTGGATCCTACTATTGCAAGAGTTCGATGTTGAAATTCGTGATAAGAAAGGAGCAGAGAATCTTGCGGCTGATCATCTCTCTCGTCTCGAAAACCCCAGCCTCGCTGAATCTGACAAGAGTGAGATTCGGGAAACATTTCCTGAAGAGCAGCTCATGTTAATAAATGATTCTGAACCTTGGTATGCGGATTATGCTAACTACCTGGCAAGTAGAGTCATCCCTGAGCATATGAGCAGGCATGAAAAAAGGAGGTTCTTTAATCAATTAAAGTACTACTTTTGGGATGAACCCTTCTTATTTCGAAGATGTCCAGATCAGGTAATCAGGCGTTGTGTTTCGGAAAGAGAGGCTGTCAGAATTATGAAAGAGTGTCATGCAGGTCCGTCTGGAGGACATCACGGAATAAGCACTACTGCACGAAAGGTCTTCGACGCGGGATTCTATTGGCCTACAATATTTCGTGATGTGAAGGGAATGATACAAACTTGTGACGCATGTCAAAGAGCTGGGAATATCTCTAGGAGGGATGAAGCCCCACAGAATTATATACAAGTTTGTGAGGTTTTTGATGTCTGGGGAATTGATTTCATGGGACCATTCCCATCTTCTGGAGGGAATGAATACATCTTGGTGGCCATTGATTATGTTTCGAAATGGGTGGAAGCACAAGCCCTTAGGACTAACGACGCTAGGGTAGTCATTCATTTCTTAAAGAAATTGTTCGCTAGGTTCGGAATTCCGAAGGCTCTTATTAGTGACAGGGGAACCCATTTTTGCAATTCACAAATGGAGAAAGTCATGAAAAGATATGGAGTCTCTCACCGATTCTCCACCGCTTACCATCCTCAAACAAACGGTCAAGTCGAGAACACTAATAGAGCCATAAAGAGAATTTTAGAGAAAACGGTTAATCAAAACAGAAAAGATTGGTCTTTTAAGCTCGACGAGGCTTTGTGGGCATTTCGAACCGCCTATAAGACACCAATCGGGACAACCCCGTTTCGTATGGTATATGGCAAGGCATGCCACCTTCCAGTAGAACTGGAACACAAAGCATATTGGGCACTTAAGGCTTGTAATTTGGATTATACAGTTGCGGGAACAAATAGATTCTTACAGCTCCAAGAGCTTGATGAATTGAGATTAGAGGCTTATGAATCTTCCATCACATACAAAGAGAGGGCGAAAAGATGGCATGACCAACGGATTAAGAGACCCAAGGAGTTTTCAGAAGGAGACAAGGTCTTATTATATAATTCTCGCTTAAGGCTATTTCCTGGGAAACTTAAATCTAGATGGTATGGACCTTTTACCGTAAGGAGCTCCTCTAAAATCGGAGCCGTTGTATTAATTGACGACGAGGATAGAGAATTCACTGTGAATATTCAACGAGTCAAGCATTATCAAGAGAATGGTAATGAAATGATCAATGAGGAAGACATAACTTTCGATGAAGAAGTCACGTAATGTGCGTGACTTTGAGTCTAGCTACAAGACTCGTTAATAAAGAAAAGCGCTT
Organism: Artemisia tridentata subsp. tridentata; assembly: GCA_021014915.2. Lineage (NCBI taxonomy): Eukaryota > Viridiplantae > Streptophyta > Magnoliopsida > Asterales > Asteraceae > Artemisia > Artemisia tridentata. The sequence goes on from CP139507.1 coordinate 173,177,674, forward strand.
CTTGGGAGGCAACCCAAGCTTTATTTTATTTATTTGCTTTGTGTGTTTATTTGTTTGTTTGTTTGTTTTTATTTGTTTCCGTATGTGTGTTTAATTTTTATTATTATTGATTCATGTTAAAAACTAATTTTTGAAAATGCTTTATGTTGTTTTTAACTTCGTCTTAACTACATATAAAGGTATTTTGCAAAAGATAAGTGTAAGGGAAATCTAAATCGGTTTATTAGAACACAAATTAACATGAATCGTAATAATAATAAATTAGCATACATATTAGTATTTGTTTGAGTCAAATGCTTGTATCGAGTCATAATGATGTTTTGCAGGATTTCCAGGAAGTAAGGTAAAGGTTTTTCCAGAAACTTTCCGGAAACTTAAAATGAAAATTTTTGTCAGGTCATTTCTGACGGCGTCAGGGGTTATAACCTGACGGCGTCAGATTTAATTTCCAGAAATTTTTGAAAGTTTTGTTTTCATAAAAAGTTTTTATTAAATCTCCAACTTATAATCTCCAGGAATCTGCAAAATTATCATTCCACAAGCATTATATCCTTATATATAGATTTTTCCCGCCGATGTTATGCAGGTTTTCGTGTTTGTTTTCTCAGGTTTAACAGGTTATTTTGGACAAGGAGATGTTTTTGGAATCAAGCTTATGGCGATGCATTAGTCATGGAGCTTCAACATTCTCTTTGGAGGAAGATTTAACCGTGTAATTTCATTATCCACCGAGCGAATCAGGGGAGTATTTGATTTCATTCTTTTACTTTTTGCTTTTACATCTTATTATTTGAACATTGGGGACAATGTTCATCTTAAGTGTAAGGGGAGGGTAAAAGTACGATTTTAGAGAATACAATTGCGCTTGATTTTTGTTTGTTTAATAGTAGACGTGCAATAAAACTGAGAGAAATACTTGTTAAGGTAATTTTAGTGCCAAATTTAAAATTTTTTACAACATATAGGAGTGAAACTTTGATCTTAATGAGCGTCTCACGGATAGGAGTTATATGACTAGCACAAAAACCGTACCACTAAAAAATTTTCCACCCCAAATATGTGAGGTTCGCCCCTAGAATTGGTAGGAAAAGCATTTATGCTATGATGTGTGTACCGGTAGCACTTAGATTCTAGAACTTGCGTTAGGACCATTCCAAGGCCACAAGTGAGACTACATTCGTGTAGTTAGATTTACTACATGATAAGAGGCATTAGGATTAACCCATTGTTTTACACCTGTGTTTTTGTTATAATTACTTCGGCTACATTGGTCAAGTAATTCTCCCACACCCTTTGCGTTGTACTCATTTTTAGTACACGATACCCCTAGTACACCCCTCAGAGCCTATCTTTTCGTTTCGACCTTTAAGCATTTTACTTAAAGGAAGAATTTGTTACACCCCACTAAAATGTACACCCAAATCGCCTTAGCCTACCTTGTATGCACTCATCTTTAGTGCATTATTGTTACAACATTTGTTTAAACCCAAGTTAATTATCTAGTTGATTACATGGTTGCTAAGTCGAGTCATATCCTTGTACATATTGTTTTGGGACGATTGGGACTCATGGGTAAAGTACTAGTGTAATGGAGTAATGGGGAAGAACATCATTTATTACCCCCATATGTGCTAAATATTTTAAAAGTACTCCAAGTTTTTCGATTATCTTAATTCGAGTCATTAGAGTAGTATTTGTAAAGTTATGTAAAAATTCAAGTGTAAGGGGGATGCAATGCCCTATGATGTATTATTTTGGATGGTAGGGTAAAAGTGTATGATCAAAAAAAAAAAAAAAAAAAAAAAAAAAAAAAAAAAATCGAAAAATCAAGAAAAATACAAAAAAATGAGAAAAAGAAAAGTAGAAAAAAACATACGGACTACCATCCCGTTTCATTTTATGTTTGTTTTATATTTTTGTTATTTTGTTATTTTGTTTCTAGCTTAAGATCGAGTCTAGTCTTGGCTTAGCAACATTGTATAGTACATGTAATTGATCAAGATCTTTAACTAGCCACCAGTAAAATATCCCTTATCCAACAAAACCGTGTTTTCCTTTTCCCTACACCTAAAGTTATAACCCATTTAAAAGCCCTCTTTGATAGTTTATCTTAGGTGCTTACGCCTAGTGGAGGAGGTTTTCGATCCTTTCCCAAGCCTATGGTAATCTATTTGCTATGACAGGTAGTGAGAGATATTATCCGTTTTCATTTATGAGATTTATTTTGATGACACTTGAGAGATGTGAGTATCTAAACACTACTTGTGAGGTGCTAGTATGTAATCTCCGTGCTTATTATGATTGAAGTGGAACGATTATTTGTTGTAATTACTTTTATGTTTGCATTAAATGACCCCTAACTTGTATTTTGATTAGAATAAAAGCGCATTTGCTTGAGGACAAGCAAATCTCAAGTGTAAGGGTATTTGATGAAGCGAAAAGTGTACCGCTTTTAAGGGGTCATTTAAGCCTTAAATCGTATTTATTTGATCAAATATTGCCCTAAATCGTTCCTTTTGTCATTTTAGGTACTTTTGAGGAGAAATCTGGAAAAGGAGGCATTTTGGACGTTTTTGGAGCATAAAAGTGAAGAAAACGGCAAAGTCTCAAAAATCGGCTTAAAAGTTACTCTTGACGGCGTCACAATTTACTCTAGACGGCGTCATGCCTTGGCAAGAAAAGTTGGACGTGAAATTTACTCATGACGGGCCAGTGAAAATAGCATGTGAATTCTGACGGCGTCACGCTTTAACTTGATCGAGGGCGTCACGGCTTAAATCATAAGGGGACGGCGTCACGTTCAAGGTTCGACGGCGTCAAGCCTTGATAAGCCAGAATGGATTTTTGAAGAGCTAAAGAGGGACGGCGTCAAGAAGGTCATCCGGGAACCCTAAAAGCGGCGAGGTGACGGCGTCACGCTCCATAAGGTGACGCCGTCAGATCCAAAAATCTATATATAGTTTTCTAATCTTTTGTCATTAGGGAGAGCTTAGTGTGTGGAATTTGGGAGAAAACCCTAAGACGATTTTAGCTACTTTTTCAGGGCTTTTTGCCTTGAGATCTTCCATGTTTCATTGAAAGATAAGTTATCAATTAATCATTCAATATGTCTATGTGTTGTTTGATTCTATCTTATTCTTGTCTTTTGTTTAACATGTTAGGCTAAATTTATCTTGTGTTTGCTTAGATCTAATGAAACCTAGCTATTGATTATTGGTTGTTAGTGTGTTGTTAGTTGTATTGGATGATTGTTTATCTATGTTAGGCTTAAGAAAACTGGCTAACTTCCTATTCGGTAACTTGCTTGAACGTCTTAAGAAACATGAACCAAACGCGTACTAAAGGTTTTTATGGTTGTATTTAATGCACAAGCGAATTCTAGTGATCCATGTTAGGAGCTTCCTAGCCGGCTCGACATAGGAGTGAAGTAGGAGCTTGTAGAGTTGGGGAAGTAAGTACGCCACCCCACGAATGGTATTAAGGAATACACCCGTCATCCACGCAACTAATACACACTAATTAACCGGTAAAAGATAGTTAGGGAGTAAGGAAATCTAAGTAAACACATTTCTCTACACATAAGTTTCTCACCACATTTCATTTTTGTTATTTTATTTTATTTGCATCCGTAGTAATTTTGGGTTAGTTGACTAGCAACTAATTCCGCCCACTCCTTCAAAACCGAGATTTTACTTGCTTTCATAAAAACTATAAAACATAAAAGAATCTTCCTCAACCCTTAGACCTAATTAGAGTAGCCTTTCATACCTAACGAACACTATTCCCTGTGGAGAACGATCAATCCCCCGACTTACCACTACACTATACTACATCGGTCAGGTACACTGCCTGGTGGGGTTGTAAGCCTCTTGAGATCCCTCGAGAGGTAAAACCTGTTGTAAGGTTACAAAACCACGCAATCAGTGGCTTGTGTAACTGACAACGGAAAGGTTGCACTCCCTAAAACTGCTTTCCCATTAATTTAAAGTTTATATGTTGATGTCTTTGGTGACTTTTATTATTGCATTGATAACCTCTGTGTCTAGCTGAGCGTTGATCGGGTCGCCATTTCTCTGCCCTCGCCTATTTATTAGATCGCCTATGCATTCTATCGTCTGTAGAAAAGTAGGAAGAAAGATAAATAGGATAGTCATAAGTAATCATTAAGGGTTTACCTCCGCGATAAGATTAGAGCCAACGAGAAAGGACTTAATCCGGTGCGTTGCATCGAACTATACACTTCATATAAAACTAGCAATAAAACAAGTGACAAGCTACTTAACTATCAGGACAGGTCTTCTTATTGTCTCGAGTATTTATCTGTGTACGTGTGTGCTATTCGCTGATTCGTGCCTATTAGTTTAGTTTATTATTTAATTGCAACCAAACCGTGCAAGTCTCTCAGGCTGAACCCCCTTGCGTTAGATTAGGTTGTATAGCTAACTTAAGATATTGAAATACTGATTAGAATAACTAGATAATACGTTCCACTCTTAGTGATCGACACTCTACTTACCATTATATTCATACTGACCGGGTACACTGCTCGTTAAAGTGTGTGTGTTATTGATAAGTCGGCTAAATATAAATTTAAAACTTGAATACTGCTAAAACCACAACGACATACCGTGGGTATAAATTAGAGCATACGCACACGCGCATCAAGTTTTTTGGCGCCGCTGCTGGGGAGTGAATTGTTATTATCTGTTAATTTGATTAGTATTTTAATTAGGTTTTTCTTTTTAATTTTTAATCTAACCGCTAACCGTGTTGTGTATTAGATAAATTGCATTCATTGTATTATTTGCATATTTTTTGTTTTGTTTGTTATTTGTTTTCTTTTATTTTTGTTTATTTTCGTTTGTTTTTATTTTTGTTTTTATTTTTCGTATTTTCTGTATTCTGCTATCGTTGTACTGAGCTAATATAAACGATACGGCGCATCTATTTTCATAGATACGGCGTATTGCGTTTAATTTTTATAAAATACAACGCGTTTAATTAATTCGAATACGGCGCATCTTTCCCCAAGATACGGCGTATTCTGTTTTTAATAAGATTTTTTTTTAAGCGATAACGCGATACGACGCATCTGCTTTTGCAGATACGGCGTATCTATTATTTTAATTAAAAGCAGTTTTCGAATTATTAAACAGATACGACGCATCGATCTCTGTCGATACGGCGTATCTTCTGAATTAAAAATCTTGTATTTTGAAACGTAACGAAAATACGACGCATTAACTTTTGTTAATACGATGCATTTAATTTTAAATAAATATCGATTTATGATAATTAAAACTGATACGGCGCATTCTAAAATTCTAAGCGGCGTATCTGCTTTCTGAATAAAAGTCTGATTTATTTTTAACGTATTAAGATACGGCGTATCCCATTTATAGGATACGGCGCATCGTCAGCTGATATCAGCAACTTTTATTTTACTTTGATTGCTTCACTCTTCTTTTGCACGAGTAAGTTTTATTTCAGGAAGATGGACGATCCGGATATTACAATGGAAGAATATATCAGACTTGGAGAGGAAAGAGCCTTGAGCAATAATGGGATCTACGATTGGGAAAGAGCAAGATACGATGCACAAGTCATCATGGATAAAGAACCCACGATGGAAGAATACTTGTTATTGAAGCAGAAAAAGTCAGGGAGAGAAAGAAACAAATTGCCATTTCGACACACTTGGACTTTATCAAATGATGAAGATGATGAAGAATCATACGATTTTGGTGCAATTAGGTTTCCGGCAATAGTTATTGATGATGTTATTTCTCCGGAAGTTGCCCAAGATGAAGAAGAGTCACAAGTGTTTGATTTGAATGAAAATCCGGCAATTGTTTACAAAGAAGCTTATTCATCCGAAAGTGCTTATGATGATAATGATGATGAATATGGGACAATGGTGTTTAGTGCTATTACTTGTGATTTTCCACCCGAAGTGGAAGATATATTCTCATCATATCAAAAACACCATGATAATATTCCCTCGGATGAAGATAATGAGTATTCTGATATTGAAAAGTTTGATGCTATTGCTTACGATAGCATACCGCAGTTACCACAACAAACGGAAGCACTTAGGTGTGGAATGGATAAGCCATATTTTGACCCAACGAGGGATTTTGAAGAAATCTGGGATTACTTATTTAAGGATGAAATTCGGGACGATGCTGAAATTGCAAGACCACTAGTTAAAGATGGAGATTCACAAGATGAATTGAACTCACTTACAACGCAAAGTGGTACAAATTTATTTAATATTATTAATCCGGTTACTAAAAATCTTGCTAGTTTTCCTAAACAGGTTGCAAAGCAAAAGAATGATGAGGTCAAATTTATTACAAAACCTATTGAAGCACATGAAGCACCTGTACTCAACCCGTATTTGGTGGAGCTCGAGGAAGAATTTGGTGATGAGCTCTTAAACATTGCTATGATTGATGAAGATGATGATTTCGACCCTATGAAGGTTATTGAGGAACTAGAACTTTTACTTGCCAAAGACCCTTTCTCATCTTCTGCGGAAGTCAAGGGACGCCTTGCTACCAAAGAGACTAACCAAGAAGAAAGGAGACTCATTTTTCCTCAACACACTACTCTTTCAGATGGAATGGTCTAGTCATCCAATTTATCAACCAAACCGGGTAAGGATAGGAAAGATGTACGTATATTGCCAAGGTATGATCTTTATTTATTTCTTCCATCTTTAATAGCAAATTTACACTCTTTTCGTGTTTATTGCTACTATCACCCGCACTTGATTCCAAGTGGGGGGAACAACACCCTATTACACAGTAAATAAGGGTGGAGTCAGGCTCGTGACTCGAACAAAAACAAGCTCTTCGTGGGAGGCAACCCATGCTTATCTTTTATTTTATTTTATTTTCTGATTTTGTATCGAGTCTGTCAGACCCGCAAAGGATACGGCGCATCTCCATCCTGAGATGTGACGCATCTCCTGCACTGGTCATATCTTACTTTATTTTTCTGCATTTTTACTTTTGACTTTAAAACTTTTTGTCAGTTTATTTTAATGCGGCGCATCCCTGGTTAAGGATGCGACGCATCTTCTATTCTGATTCGTATTTATTCCAGGCTCGATACGGCGTATCTTCTTCCATAAGATACGGCGTATCGACTGACCTGATGATTTTCATTTTAATTTTTACATTTTATTTTTACTAACTACTAATGTATTATGCAAGTTTGAACTTTCTTAACTTAGGTTTGTTTAAAGTCTTGGTGGTATTATAGATTCCTGCATTTCCTGTGGATACATCAAATATGAAGCTTAAAAGTTCTCATCCACAAGAAGTTGATTTTTGCTCTTATACAAATAATTGAGGATCAGACCGAGCAAATCTCAGGGGAGTTTTTTAGTTCTAATTCTTTTATTTTCCAGTTTTTAACCTTTGATACAAACAACGAGGACGTTGTTTAACTTAAGTGGGGGGATTGGAGAATTAGAACACTTACTTGTCCTAAACTTTTCAAAATATGCTTAAAATGTGCTTAATATATCAAAATTTAAAATTTTTAGCATGTTTTTGTTTAAAGTCTAAGTTGCATAGCTGCACGCATGACGTTATTTTCAAAAATTGTGATTTTTCAAAAATTCACAAATCTATGAGTGTGTCGGTGACTTGTAAACTTTAGAACTTGGCTTGTATACTATTCGAGACCACCATAATAAGTATTATTTATATAATTGGAATGACTTGTCTAAATTGGTAAATTTCTAGGATTACACCCAAATAGCCTTTATATGTTATATGTTATTAGCTAACTACACTGGTTAGTTAACCCCCGTATAAACCTTTTGTTACTCTCACTTTTAGAGTAAGATACCCCTAGAAAAACACTCAGAGCCATTCCTTTCGTTTCTTACACCTTTGTTATAATGTTTCGTTACACCTTTACACCTTAGCCTACCCTGTAGATTAAAATCCGTGGTTGGTTAATTGCTTTAGGCAAAGTGTGTTTCCTTACATTACCTGTGTTCGCGTGCGTAATTCATTATCTTTGGTTAGGTCGTGAAATTGCACAATGCAATTGGAGTGAAAGTAAATATTGTATATCTTTGAGTCTTGTTTTTCGTGTGTTTACTACTTTCACTATTACCGTTATTTCTGAAGTTATGAAAAGTATGGAAAAATTATCCAGAGTTATCATTATAGTGATGTGGTGAAATTTTACACATCTATGTTTATGTTCCAAGTTTAAAAAAAAAAAAAAAAAAATGGAAAAAAATAGAAAAGAAAAAAAAAAGAAAAAGAAAGAAAAGTTGGAAGTTTGTTTTTACCAACTTATGTAAAGTTTTGTATTAAGTGGTCGATATCACCACTATTTGTTGTATATTATATCTATGGATTGAATGGGAGTTGAACGTTATGGGAATGCCAACTAAAGGTTATTCTTTGATTGAGATCTTGTTGAGTATAATTCGTGTCTACATAAAGCGTGTGTTTCAAGTGTTAAAGCGTGAGTTATTCTATGATATGAGTCTTATTCATGGGATTGTTGGGATAGTGATTAACCACACTTAGGATTTTAATTTATTTGTTTCGTTTATTTTACATTTTACACCAATTTGTATCCCAAATATTATCCATACCCTATATTATTCTTTATCCAAACCTTTGATTTATTGAGATTAGGGATTTGAGCAATCTTAAGTATCGTAGTCGTGGATTCGGCTATGTATTTATGATTTTGTCGCCCTTTTTGATATAATATTATTGGTGAAGATTACTTGGTCCTATCTTTAGCCTATTCGAGTTAAGGATTTGAGCAATTGCAAGTATCGTGTTCGTGGATTCGATCATGTATTTGTGATTTTGTCGCCTTTTCTGGAATTTGAGATCGATAGAGATTAAGGAGAATGATTAACCCTTAAACCTAAAAACCCTTTTTACCGCTTTAGACTTGTTATTCCTTGGCTTTAGTGGGGGAGATGTGTATACTTGCCAAGCTTATGATAGAATATTCGTCACGACTGGACAGTTATACGATTAGATTTGCTTTTATCGAAATATTTTATTTTACTTCTAATTCGTTAAGTGTTTGGTTGTGTGATTATGACAAAATTGAATACATGCTTAAATATAAAAATAAATCCTAATATCTTTTAGGATACATTTTCATAAGATTAATTCTAAGGTTTACTTGGGGACAAGTAAAGTTCAAGTGGGGGGATATTTGATGAACTCAAATAAGTACATTTTATTACCGTCATTTATCCTATTTATTTGACTTGTTTTATTATATTATCTATGAGAATCGATACGTTAATGTTTACTTTTGTAATTCTCAGGTAAAAACAAGTATTATGTGAAACTTGGCGATTTTGGACTAATTATGGAGCAAAACAAGCATGAAGTTAAGAGTCTACTAAAATGTACAAGATCAAGACATTCTGCTCCAGATGTGCCGCATCTTTCTTATTACATACGGCGCATCACTATCAAGATTTCACAAGATACGATCCAAGACAGCAAGTACATGCGCCGCATCTGAGAATGGAGTTACGCCGCATCTTCTGGCGGTGTACAAATATTACTGAATATATTAATCTTGGACCCCACGCGAAGTTAAGTCAATGCGCCGCATCTTACCCTCAGACAGAAACTATAAATACCCCAAGACCAGACGAATTTCGGGAGGCTAACAGAGAAAAATACCGAAGACTACAGAAACCCTAGGCCGAATTCAGTCGAAGTAGCAGCACAAGACACGCCTTGAACGAAGATACAAGAGCTGTAAGAAGGTCCTGCATGTATTCAATTCATTAAGTAGTTTTGTTTTATTGTATTAGTACACTTTAATTCATCAGGATTGGTGGCTTGTGTAACGTGACAACGGAAAGGTTGCACTCCCTTAAAACTGCTTTCCCATTAATTAAAGTTTATATGTTGATGTCTTTGGTGACTTTTATTAGTGCATTGATAACCTCTGTGTCTAGCTGAGCGTTGATCGGGTCGCCATGCCTCTGCCCTCGCCTATTTATTAGATCGCCTATGCATTCTATCGTCTGTAAAAAAGTAGGAAGAAAGATAAATAGGATAGTCATAAGTAATCATTAAGGGTTTACTCGCCGATAAGATTAGAGCCAACGAGAAAGGACTTAATCTCGGTGCGTTGCATCAAACTATACACTTCATATAAAACTAGCAATAAAACAAGTGACAAGCTACTTAATTATCAGGACAGGTCTTCTTATTGTCTCGAGTATTTATCTGTGTACGTGTGTGCTATTCGCTGATTTGTGCCTATTAGTTTAGTTTATTATTTAATTGTAACCAAACCGTGCCAGTCTCTCAGGCTGAACCCCCTTGCGTTAGATTAGGTTGTATAGCTAACTTAAGATATTAAAATACTGATTAGAATAACTAGATAATACGTTCCACTCTTAGTGATCGACACTCTACTTACCATTATATTCATACTGACCGGGTACACTGCTCGTTAAAGTGTGTGTGTTATTGATAAGTCGGCTAAATATAAATTTAAAACTTGAATACTGCTAAAACCACAACGACATACCGTGGGTATAAATTAGAGCATACGCACACGCGCATCAAGTTAGTAAAAATAAAACCTAAAAAAATTGAACTGTAAATCATCAGGTCAGTCGATACGCCGTATCTTATGGAAGAAGATACGCCGTATCGAGCCTGGAATAAGTACAAATCAGAATAAAAGATGCGTCGCATCCTTAACCTGGGATGCGCCGCATTAAATAAACTGATAGAAAGTTTTAAAGTCAAAAATAAAAATGCAGAAAAAGAAATAAGATATGACCAGTGCAGGTGATGCGTCGCGTCTTATGATGGAGATGCGCCGCATCTTCTGCAGGTCTGACAGACTCGACACAGAACAGAAAAGTAAATTTTTTTCCTTTGGGTTGTCTCCCGGTCAGCACTTGTCTTTATTCCAGAGTTTTCAAGTTAGACCCACGTTCAACTCCTTATTTCAATACTTCGGGTTCAAACTCTACCACCTCGTTCTCAGTATCCTCAATTTTATTATCAAAGTATTTTTTAACTCGTTGCCCGTTTACCTTGAATATATAACCATTTTTATCGCATATTTCAATAGTCCCATATGGATACACTTTCTTGACAACGAACGGACCCGTCCATCTTGATTTAAGTTTACCTGGATACATCTTTAATCGAGAATTAAATAGAAGCACTTTTTCTCCAATAGTAAACATTTTATCCCCATGTAACCTCGAGTCATGCCATCTTTTAGTTCTTTCTTTGTAGATCTTAGTATTTCTGTAGGCCTCATCTCTTAGTTCGTAGAGTTCATTGAGTTCCATGAAACGGTTCTTCGTTGCAGCTTCCATATCCATGTTACATTTCTTCAAAGCCCAATATGCACTTCGTTCTATTTCGACCGGTAGGTGGCATGCTTTTCCGTATACAAGACTAAATGGAGTGCATCCCGTCGGTGTCTTATAGGCTGTACGAAATGCCCATAAAGCATCATTTAACTTGTCAGACCACCCTTTCGGATTATATCCAGTCATTTTTTCTAGAATCCGTTTTATAGCCCTATTGGTTACTTCAGTTTGCCCATTGGATTGAGGATGGTATGCAGTGGAAACCCTATGATACACTCCATATTGTTGCAAAGCTCTTCCTAGATGGTGATTACAAAAGTGTGTTCCCCTATCATAATCAATGCTTTAGGAACTCCAAACCTAGCGAACAAACTTTGCAAAAATTTAAGCACTACCTTGCTGTCGTTTGTTGGTAACGCTTGCGCTTCGACCCATTTTGATACGTAATCAACAGCAACCAAAATATACTTATTACCTTTAGATTCAGGAAACGGTCCCATGAAGTCCAATCCCCATATGTCGAAAACTTCACATACTTGGATATAGTTTTGCGGCATTTCATTTCTTGATGTAATATTTCCGGATCGTTGACACGCATCACATCCTTTTATATAATCTTTTGCATCATCCAGCATAGTGGGCCAAAAAAATCCTGCATCAAGGATTTTCCTTTTTGTAATAATTGCACCATGATGTCCCCCCGTCGGCCCTGAATGGCAATGTGCCAATATTGCTGGGACATCATCTCCATCTACGCATCTTCGTATAATATTGTCAGGACATAATTTAAAGGCATAAGGTTCATCCCAAATATACTCACTAGCGCGAGTTAGAAACCTTCTTTTCTCGTTGGATGTTAGCCCTTTTGGAATTTCATTTGCAACAATAAAGTTTATATAGTCGGCATACCATGCTGTATTATCATTGCTCTTAATTCTTACCATCATAAGGTGTTCATCAGGAAAGTCATCAGCGATTTCCCTTTCATCAAGCACCTCCATATCAGGGTTTTCAAGTCTAGATAAGTGGTCAGCAGCTAGAATCTCGGCACCCTTTTTATCTTTAATTTCAATATCGAATCCTTGGAGCAATAAAACCCACCTAATAAGCCTTGGCTTGGCATCCTGTTTATTGAACAAATACTTCAAAGCAGAATGGTCAGTGTAAACCATAGTTTTTGACAATATAAGATATGACCTAAATTTATCGAATGCAAAAACTACTGCTAAAAGTTCTTTTTCCGTGGTGGTGTAATGTTCTTGGGCATTATTTAATGTTTTGCTAGCATAATAAATTGGCTTAAATTTCTTTTCTATCTTTTGGCCAAGTACAGCTCCAACAGCATAATCACTAGCATCACACATTAGTTCAAAAGGCAGATTCCAATCTGGCGAAATTATAATCGGTGCAATAGTTAGTTTTTCTTTAAGTATATTAAACGCCTTTTTGCAATCTTCAGAAAAATCAAACTTCGCATCTTTTAGCAATAATTGGGTCATAGGCCTAGATATCATTGAAAAATCCTTTATGAACCTACGATAAAATCCAGCATGCCCTAAAAAACTTCTAACACCTTTTACATTAGTGGGGTAAGGTAGTTTTGGCAATTACATCAATTTTAGCTTTGTCAACTTCTATACCTTTCCCAGAAATCTTATGTCCTAACACAATTCCCTCTCTAACCATAAAATGACATTTTTCCCAATTAAGAACAAGGTTAGTTTCTTCACACCTAGCAAGCATTTTATCAAGTTTAAAGAGACAATCACTAAATGAGTTACTGAACACCGATAAGTCGTCCATGAAGACTTCCATAAAGTCTTCTACCATTTCATGGAAGATAGCCGTCATACAATGTTGGAAAGTAGCAGGGGCGTTGCATAGTTCGAACAGCATTCTCCTATAGGCGAAGGTTCCATAAGGGCAGGTGAAAGTCGTCTTCTCTTGATCCTCGGGGGCAATGGGTATTTGGAAGAAACCTGAAAAACCATCTAAAAAACAATAATAATCATATCCTGATAGTCTTTCTAACATTTGATCAATAAATGGAAGAGGGAAGTGATCTTTTCGCGTAGCATCATTGAGTTTGCGGTAGTCGATGCAAACTCTCCATCCAGTAACAGTTCTTGAAGGGATTAGCTCATTGTCGTCATTGATTACTACCGTCATTCCCCCTTTTTTTGGTACAACGTGGATAGGACTGACCCACGAGCTGTCGGAAATTGGGTAGATAAGTCCGGAGTCAAGTAATTTCACAATTTCATTTTTCACCACATCTTGGACTTTTGGATTCAAACGCCTTTGGGGTTGGATAGTTGGTTTGAATTCATCTTCCATAAGGATTTTATGTGTACAGAATGACGGGCTAATTCCCTTAATATCAGACATATTCCATGCTAATGCTCCTCTTCGTTTATATAGTACCTGCAAAAGGGATTCTTTTTCTTTTGGCGTTAAGTCAGATGCAATAATAACAGGTGAATTAGTGTTCCCATTTAAATAAGCATATTCCAAAGTAGAAGGGAGATCCTTAAGCACAGGTTTAACATCATCAATTTTATTAGCACTAGCGGAATAAACTTGTTCTTTTATTACGTCGTTGCTGTCATCAGATAAATGCGCCGCATCGATATTTTTGATGCGCCGTATGGCGTTACAAACAGTGGAATCAACAGCGAAATTATTATCAATAGTATTTTCATCAACTTGATCTTCTATAGCAATTGTGTTTTCTAAATTTTTAAGCAGAAAAGAATCAAGCAAATTACTTTTTAACAATTTCTGAGTAAATTGATTAATCGTGTCATCAGAAACATCGATATTATAGCATTCATCATCTTCATAATTAGTTTTACTCATAGATTGTTCCATATTAAATTCAACCTCATCTTTTCCTATGGTAAGAGTTATCTTTTTATTAAAAACATCAATCATGGCCCTAGCAGTGGCTAAAAATGGTCGTACTAATATTATAGGAGTTCTAGAATTTTCGGGCATATCGAGGATAACAAAGTCAATAGGTAATTCAAATTTATCAACTTTTATTAATATATTTTCAGCTATTCCCCGGCAACGGCGCCAAAAACTTGATGCGCGTGATGTGTCGTTGCGGTTTAGCAGTATTAATGCCTACTCAAGTTTTAAATTTATATTTAGCCGACTTATCAATAACACACACACTTAACGAGCAGTGTACCCGGTTAGTATGAATATAATGGTAAGCAGAGTGTCGATCACTAAGAGTGGAACGTATTATCTAGTTATTCTAATCAGTATTTTAATATCCTAAGTTAGTTATACAACCTAATCTAACGCAAGGGGGTTCAGCCTGAGAGACTGGCATAGTTTGGTTATAATTAAATAGAAAACTAAACTAATGAGCACGAATCAGCAATTAGCACACACGTACACAGATAGATACTCGAGACAATAAGAAGACCTGTCCTGATAATTAATTAGCTTGTCACTTGTTTTATTGCTAGTTTTGTAAAACCCTAAATTTCCGTTAATTTTAAATTCTCATTTTGCCCTCAATTTTTTTTTGGAATTCTACAAGCATAAAATAAATATTACGAAGACAAGTATATACTTTAACCTAAGTATAAAAATTTAACTATATGTCATACCTTATAATTAAATTTTTACATTATAATTACTTTATGATATGAATGTGAATAAAATTAAATAAATATCTTAAACAAATGAAAGTTTGATAGTAAAATATATAGACAAAATAGTTTATACCTTTTATGGTAACTGTATATGTGATAATCACCACCTCATGTATTCAGATCAATTCCCTTAATCACTCCTTAAAATGCCATCACTACCTAGTCACCCATGATAATTTATCAATCAATTCCAATCAATCCCCCCATATATTCGACCCTTCCTAATTGGTAACCTCCCTAGTCGTTTTATGAGGTAAAATGAGAATTACCCTTCCTAATTGGTAACCTCCCTACACGCATTCCAGACTCATTCTGGCTATATTCCCCACCCGCTTTCTCCATCTTTTACACCTAAAATTAAAATCCCAACACACTCCTTCACTGTCTCACACTCGAAACTATGGAGAACAAAGGAACACTCGCGACAAAGACAATATGCAAACCGATCCACTATGCTACCAGAAGTCGACAAGAAGCTGTGTGGAAATGTTTTGATCGTGAATCGAATGGGTTCTGGTTTAGTTCGTGGGTTTGGATTCGCTGGGATACATCTTTGGCCCTCGTGTATTTAGTGTTACCCGATCAAGGTAATCCTCAAAACCGTTTTGATATTTTCTATTTCGTCTAAACTTTTCCTCGAATAAACTATATAAAAATAATACGTTTTCGTTTCGTTCATTAAAAGTTATACGAAGTTAATATAATCGTCACGAAAGAGAATAAACGAACTCGTATATAAACCCGGATTTTTTCTGTCTCGTTAAAGCATTGTATGAGGAAGAGTATGTTAAGTTTGTCACATGAAAGGATGTCTTTATTCATGTCAAAGTAGGGTTAAGCTTGGCCATTAAAGTCTGTGGTTCATGCATTAAAACTAAATATGAGTAGGGCTAAAACATGGATAGTTGTACGTATAGAAAATGGAAGAGTCACACATGTTTGTGTCGTGTTTAATAGATCGAAGACATGGGGACTGAGGAAAGGATTGGAGTCGTGATTTAATGTGACTAAATGATTGGATCATGGTGAGTGTAGGGTATGTCGAATAGGGTAGAAAGGCTATGATTTCATGTGGTTGTTATGGTGTTGTGTTGGTGTCTTGTGTGTGCATTAGTATGGCATAGTTGGGTATGTCAGAGTAAAGGTTTTAAACATGTAAGTGGGTCGTATAGAATCTGTATCATGTGCATGTATCGGATCTGAATATGGCTATGTATTAAGACTCATTTTGGTTCATATAAACACCATAGTTGCGTCTTTAATTGTGGTCATGTGTTGTGGGGTGTGCGTGGTTTTTTTTATGCGTCGAATTATTCGTGTCGTATGGGTTGTGTGGAGAGTTAAACGAGAGGCTAAAGTCGTGAGTCTGTAGGTTGTTTGGCTAATGAAAAAGAGTAGAAAATATGGTTGTTTATACGTAGCTATCTGGTCTTTTAAACCATAATATGACCTTTTATAATGGGACGTATGAAAAAAAAAATGGGATGCATACAGTTGCCATGTGAGTTCACATGGGTACGTGTGAGTTATTCGATCATGTCCTTGTCTTGGCATTGGTGTGTGTATTTTGGGTTAATCAACATGATATGAGATATATTAAAATATGAGTATAATTCCGCTAGCATAGACCTTAAAATTTTCGACATGTTAAATAAATGAAGTGTGAATGGAACCTTGTGACTTTTATTCGAATGTGGTTTTGAGTTTGGTGGTGTCTAAATCGGTTTACCTTGTTCCTAATTCGATTAGACATAATTCCGAATTCGGTATATCTTACTCTTAATCCGATATAGCAATGTTCGAGAAACCTTTGAAAACTTATGTTCTTAGTAAAGATGATCAAGACTTAAACATGTTGATATAAGATATGACTAAATATGTGAGGATATAATATTTTAACAATAAGCACTAAGACAATAATCAGTTACGTCATTAAGATAATAAATGAACTCTTAAATATTAATCGATCATTAATTCGTGTAGATTCAATGAAGAAGGAGTAACTTCTGATCCTTGTGTTTTCTGATATGGTTTCATTTGCGGTTTAAGGTACAGATATTCTACCCTTTTTCAGTAAGGGTGTTTTCCCTCTCATGACTCGTTTATCTTGATTCGTTTTAAGATTTCCTAAGCCATTGCTATGTTCCCTACACTTTGGTTCGTTTGTTTGATTCATTTAGACTTTGATGTTCGATATGACTCTTTTTGCTTTGAGCCTCTATAATGATCCATCTGATATTCGTTCGTTACCTTGTGATATTAGTATTTGAATCACGTTCGAGGGTTCATTTGATTTTGGTAACTAGATGTGAAAACCTTTGTAATTATATCATGGAAATGTTTTGAGGTAAACTATTTTTAAATGATGTTTATGAATGATGCAATACCTCGTTTATATGGAATTTTACTAAACTTTTACGAAAATTACTTTTAAAGACTACTTTTGTGAAAACCGTTATTAAAGATCATTTTTATGAAAAATCAATTGATAAAGATTTCTCTAAATGAACCATTTGATTATGAACCTTTGATCCGTTCATTTTGACTTTGATATTGGATATGACCCCTTTTGCCATGAACCTTTGATATTTGGACTTTGACTATGATTCGATGACTTAGACTATTTGAACCTTTGCTATGATTTGGACCTTTGACCTTTGACCCTTTAGTTTGATACCCGAGCCAAGTTCGTTTCCTAGCCATGAAGGTAACATGGCCGTGTCATTGATGCACCAGTGGCATGACTCACGTGTGGG
The DNA here is from genome assembly GCA_021014915.2 of Artemisia tridentata subsp. tridentata. Lineage (NCBI taxonomy): Eukaryota > Viridiplantae > Streptophyta > Magnoliopsida > Asterales > Asteraceae > Artemisia > Artemisia tridentata. The sequence goes on from CP139507.1 coordinate 173,195,463, forward strand.
TGAGTGATTTCTCACACCGTCCCCATTTTGACATGCGCGCTTTATTATTTATTATGGCCAATATTATTGTTCGGGGGACGTATGGGTTGCAATCCTAGGTTCGTGTCCGTGTTCGTGGACTTAACATGATTTGATATTATATATTATTCGGTGACTGATGCTGGGTGCAATCCACGTCTTTCACAAGTTCGGGAGCTAGCTACTCCATTTGAAGAATGAGGACACCCCTCATATTATCTGATTATCTGAGAGGTCTCCCCTCTATATGATTATGAAGACATGGTTACTATATTTGGTTCGTGTTCGGGCTCGTGGTGGATTACTGACCTTCCCCTTTACCTTTCTTACTTTGTACCTTTGTCTATACCTTATGTTATTCCATTGTACTATACCATATATGTTCGTTTCCTTTTGCTTTCATTTTCGTTTATATATATCTGTTCACTGGGCTTTTTAAGCTCAGCCGCATTTCTTTCCCTGCGGCAGGTTTTTAGTTGGAAGCTGGGAATGAGTGGAGAGTACCTTGGACTTAGAAGACTTGATAGTTATTCTGGATTAGAGTTGATTAGAAGATATAATATTTTTAGAATTTGTATTCGCATTTGTAACCTTGTAATTTCAGTATTTCATTTGTAACCTTTGAGATTCTTGTATTACTGTAAATGTATGCTTTGTTTTGATCTGATATGAAACCATTTTTGTGATATCTTTACCCTTGTCGGGTTGGGGTGTTACAATTATGGTATCAGAGAGACAGGCTGCGATTCGTAATACATTACCCTTGGCCTGTGTAAGTTAGGACCACTAAGTTTTCCCTGTAGGCGCTCGTAAGACAACCTTTGAAGATTTGCTTTAACATTTCCCTATAGGAACGTAAGTTTTAACCAGTGAGGAATGGGTAGACTATAAGGCATTTGTTAAGTATCATTGCTTCCGCATCACTCTGATTCGTGTTTTGCTTTTGGTTAGATCCTGTTGATACCACTTTTGGAATGTGAAAGCTTATGCTTTGCACCACCTAAGATTTGAACCTGATTAAATCTTGAAGGCATTGAGAATTTCATAATAATTGCCTGACACTATTTGATCCTCATCTTCAGATTTTGACTCTGATCTATGATCCTTTCGTTAATCATTTTGACGCCTCTTCGGGCACTCTGAGAACCTCCATGGCGATGACGTTCTGGATATGTTTTGTTATTTGTCTTTTTGCTTTTGATAAGTATCTATGAATCTTCCGACACTATTTGATTTCGTTTCACCCATCTCTGTCCCTATGAGAAGTCTTGTGGTGTTTAACCACGAGTATCAGAATGTTTTCCCTCTCACTTTTGAACGATACTGATCTGTCTTTCTTCGGATAGTTAACTTTGATTTTATTCCTACAAGGAATTGGTTGATTGATCACTCAAATATTGACAACTACCCTTCTATGTCTCACCTTTAGCATTTGAAACAATTTTGAACTCCCTACTGTGATTACCGATTGTTAAACCTTTGCTATCACTATTACTCTGGAGACTCGTGTGTTACTTTCGCGGTTATGAAGTTTTCCTAGGACCCATTTCGTACACCAACGAATGAATCGTATCTTGAGAGTTATTTGACACCCTGCGTTTTGTGAATATGATTCCTGGTCGAACCACCAAAATGTTTCCACTGGAGCGTGAAGTAGGATTTGACATGATACCGAGAGATTGTCTAGTCACTAAGCGAAGGTATCTTTCAGAGGTGTCCGGGATCATACCAGTTGATTTGAGCAAATCGGGAAGAGCAGCAACCGAAGACCAGGAAGCAAGTTTGCTTAAGTGTATCTTCTGGGCGTATTGCAGTTTCGTTCGCGATTAAGAAGGATGGTGACAGGAGATATGTAGTGATTACTGGAAGCTGAACCGTATTGCTGTTAGGAACCATTATTTCTCCACCTGAAACGACTATGTATCTGTTTAATTTCAGAGCGCGAAGTTTCCTTCTGATAAATTGATTTTATTATTGGAATCGCCTTCCGTATTCGCAAACGACTGCTATGACGGTTAGTGACGCTAATAGTATTAGCTGAAGCTCTGACTGTTTTGTGAATTTGATAAATAATGTTTTCTCGTGAGTACTTGGGCAAATGGTCATTGTATGACATAATAGTACATTCGAAAACGAGTAAGAGCGTGAAAATCATTTTTGCACCTTGTTAGAAATTTGTCGATCATTTGTGCTTCCTGGGAAGTTGATATTTGCTGAGACAACGATGTTCTTAATTGAGGATATCTCTTTAAATTCCGCAAGTTTTGAAAACTATCACCAAGTGGTCAAGACCGATGACAGAATGAAGAACTGAAACCTTTTTGAATTTTGCAGAAGAATTCTGGATAATGTTTACAAGTTGCGATACCATTGAGAAATTTTGTGAACCGAGAGAAACAGCTTAGTTTGATTGAGAATGGAGTTTTGGAAAAGCTGAAATAGAAATTAGCTTCCATACCTTCGGGCGGAGCGAATTTTGGGGCATTCCAGAAAGAGACTCGGTTATACTCACTTACAGCACAGAAGGTTTTTCGTATGCATGAAGACAACTAGAAGCATATCAGAAGAATTACTTCAATACCTGACCTGGAGTTGACAACAACGGTGGCTACCCTGAAGAGTGAAGACATTCCTTACAAGGCAGAAGTGTTGGCGATGCAGAAGAAGAAATTCCAGTCAAGATGGCGAACCTGGAGCTGATGAAGACATGCAGTCTCACTTCCCTATTCATCTTGGTTGTACTAAGATGAATTGAGAGCGGAAGCAGACTGGATGATGAAGAGATTTAAAGAGCATGCTAGAAATTCACATTACTCCACCACATTAATTCCAAGAAGAACTGCAGGAAGCTCGACGAACCAAACACAAGTTTCTGATTATGGTTTCACTTCCTGATCGATGGACAGACGAAGACAGATTAACCGGACTTGAGGAGATTGGATGTGTTGGATGAACGGATTTTTGAAGCAGACCCTTTATGTTTGAAAAATTGATTCTATGAAGGCCGAAGTTCTCGGTGCCTAACTTTCATTTCCGTTGACCCTCTTAAGTTTCGTTATAAAGTATAAGATCCTCTGATGATTTAAATTTCCTAGAAGCATTTCAGTTCGTGTTCATTTTTCGTATGTTCGGTGATGGCTTTGTTTGAGAAATTTTGGAGAGTTGTGGAAGATATGATGCTTGTGATTGCGTACCTCACTTCTGCTAGGCAATCTGGGATTTTGATACTCTTGCGAATAGTTTTGTCTTACCGCTTGACTATGATATTTGATCTTGTTGACCTTTGAGACTATAGAAGTACTAGGTGGATTAAGATAGGTGGTTTTTGCTCACGACTCGAGATAAAGTATGATCATCATGAAAGCATATTTATGTGGTGCTAGTATTATGACGCCTGATCAACGTGATAATACTTACACCATATAACGTGCACTCATTGTGGACATAGGATATCTTGGGGAGTACCTAAGAAGTTTAGAATTTGATCTCCGTTGGATTACCTGTGATTAGTGAGACTTTAGGTTCATTCTACCTATGCGTATACTCTGTTTTCGTTTGTTAGATATCGGATGACTTTGGACTCTCGTTTTGCATTCCGTTGACCTCAGTTATAAATCTTGAACTCTTTATAGAGCTCTTCGCAGTTGACACAGTCAATTTGATTTGAAATCTTGTTCATATTCCATATGAGCTTTCCGGAAGATTCACCTATCCTCCATTTTTGTTGCATGGTCTTTTGATCGAAATCAACCTAATTTGTCTTCTTCTGAGGAATTTGAACCCACCTTGTTTTGATTGAGTCATGAGAAACTGTTGGTCTGAAGATCTTTTGGAAGAACCTCCTCGGGCATGAGAATGTTTGTGATGAACTTCTGCGACTTGCTACGATTTCGTTTAACCTTGCGACTTCAATTTTCGATGACTAAAATTTTTTTTAGAGGGGAAGAGTTGTAAAACCCTAAATTTCCGTTAATTTTAAATTCTCATTTTGCCCTCAAATTTTTTTTGGAATTCTACAAGCAAAAAATAAATATTACGAAAACAAGTATATACTTTAACCTGAGTATAAAAATTTAACTATATGTCATACCTTATAATTAAAATTTTACATTATAATTACTTTATGATATGAATGTGAATAACATTAAATAAATATCTTAAACAAATGAAAGTTTGATAGTAAAATATATAGACAAAATAGTTTATACCTTTTATGGTAACTGTATATGTGATAATCACCACCTCATGTATTCAGATCAATTCCCTCAATCACTCCTTAAAATGCCATCACTACCTAGTCACCCATGATAATTTATTAATCAATTCCAATCAATCACCCCATATATTCAACCCTTCCTAATTGGTAACCTCCTTACTCGTTTTATGAGGTAAAATGAGAATTACCCTTCCTAATTGGTAACCTCCCTACACGCATTCCAGACTCATTCTGGCTATATTCCCCACCCGCTTTCTCCATCTTTTACACCTAAAATTAAAATCCCAACACACTCCTTCACTGTCTCACACTCGAAACTATGGAGAACAAAGGAACACTCGCGACAAAGACAATATGCAAACCGATCCACTATGTTACCAGAAGTCGACAAGAAGCTGTGTGGAAATGTTTTGATCGTGAATCGAATGGGTTCTGGTTTAGTTCGTGGGTTTGGATTCGCTGGGATACCTCTTTGGCCCTCGTGTATTTAGTGTTACCCGATCAAGGTAATCCTCAAAACCGTTTTGATATTTTCTGTTTCGTCTAAACTTTTCCTCGAATAAACTATATAAAAATAATACGTTTTTGTTTCATTCATTAAAAGTTATACGAAGTTAATATAATCGTCACGAAAGAGAATAAACGAACTCGTATATAAACCCGGATTTTTTCTGTCTCGTTAAAGCATTGTATGAGGAAGAGTATGTTAAGTTTGTCACATGAAAGGATGTCTTTATTCATGTCAAAGTAGGGTTAAGCTTGGCCATTAAAGTCTGTGGTTCATGCATGAAAACTAAACATGAGTAGGGCTAAAACATGGATAGTAGTACGTATAGAAAATGGAAGAGTCACACATGTTTGTGTCGTGTTTAATAGATCGAAGACATGGGGACTGAGGAAAGGATTGGAGTCGTGATTTTATGTGACTAAATGATTGGATCATGGTGAGTGTAGGGTGTGTCGAATAGGGTAGAAAGGCTATGATTTCATGGGGTCGTTATGGTGTTGTGTTGGTGTCTTGTGTGTGCGTTAGTATGGCATAGTTGGGTATGTCGGGGTAAAGGTTTTAAACATGTAAGTGGGTCGTATAGAATCTGTATCATGTGCATGCATCGGATCTGAATAAGGCTATGTATTAAGATTCATTTTGGTTCATATAAACACCATAGTTGCGTCTTTAATTGTGGTCATGTGTTGTGGGGTGTGCGTGGTTTTTTTTATGCGTCGAATTATTCGTGTCGTATGGGTTGTGTGGAGAGTTAAACGAGAGGCTAAAGTTGTAAGTCTGTAGGTTGTTTGGCTAATGAAAAAGAGTAGAAAATATGGTTGTTTATACATAGCTATCTGGTCTTTTAAACCATAATATGACCTTTTATAATGGGATGTATGAAAAAAAAATGGGATGCATACAATTGCCATGTGAGTTCACATGGGTACGTGTGAGTTATTCGATCATGTCCTTGTCTTGGCATTGGTGTGTGTATTTTGGGTTAATCAAAAGAATATGAGATATATTAAAATATGAGTATAATTCTGTCACAACCCGTAATTTCAGGTCACTTTCCTAACCTCGACAAATCACCATTCATGTCCATCATTCATCATTCATCATTCATTTCAGCGTAACCGGGTTGGTTTAGCTGCAAAAATTTATGCATCATCAGTAGGATCATTGCATACGGACTAGTAATAGTCTGCATATCATCATATTTACATTTTCATACTATTCCACTCGTAGGTTTATCAAATTAATATTTTTGTTACATTTGACGTTTTACGTATAATTACTTTTAATTAAAACGTTAACGCGCGATCGATAAATGTGACTAACACGTCCGACAATCCCCACGATGGTCCCGATATATTTTTATACTCATTTTAATGTCAAGAAAATTATAAAATTCATTTACCCGGTATTTTGCGAATTTATTTAATTTATATCGTTCATTTAATATAATTACGACGGTTTTCGTAAAAACTAAACGATAATTACCCGAACACCCAATATTTGCACCCAACATATTTTTGTAATTTTTATGACTTCGTCAAGTCCCGACTAACTCCGTTACATTTTATTTCTAGCAAACGCGGTACCCGATTACACCTAAAACTAATTAAAATTACACCAAATAAACACATGTAATTACCACATGGTTTAATCATGAGGCCCCCCCCCCCTTGTCCTTTGTGCGCCGGCCTCAACCCCCCAAAAACACCCCATCACTTGCTAACATCTTATCTCAATTAATACCCACTAACACTTGTCTAATATATATATTTAGCTACCACAATTTCACTTCATTTTCACATAATATCTTCAAGTAACTAGCAAGGTTTCTCTCATCTCCCTCCCCCTCTCTTGTGTTCGGCCTCACCAAGAAAACAAGAAAAGATCATCAACTTTGCAAGATTATTACATAAACAAGTCATACTAGTAATCCTTTTAGGGTTTTGAAATACAAACTCAAGGGTTTCTTAGGTTTTCATCATCTTTTTCTCACTAATACTTCAAGTAAGTTATCAACACCTATTTTCATAATTTTTCCAAGTTAATATCATGTTCATATCATTTGCATGCAAGATCTATATGTATATGTTAGTCATACCACTCCTTTTTAAACCTTTTGCAACTTATGAGCCCTAGATGTGTTTTATACTTAGATCCTTGTTAGATCTACATGGATGATGATGTTTTAGGCCCTTGACACTTTAAAAAGATATATGGTAAGTTTTAGAAAGATTGGTTGTTGTTTGTGACATTTTTGGACAAGTTACTAACTAGAAAATCAAGTTTTAACAAGTATACATAACCTACTGTCCTTAAAAGTGAAACGTGGGAAAATCAGTAGGTGTGAGATAATTTTTGGCCAAATATTTAGAAAATACATTCCGAGACGAAGCCGTGGCCGAAAACGGGGATAAAATCGAGTTAATAACGAAGGAGATATGATTTTTCAAAGTTTAACGACGAAAACTATAATTTTCAGAAAATAGTGTGCTGTTGGCCGAACTTTCAGGAGCAAAACGAGTCGTTAACCGTGATCTAGATGAGCCGAGACATTGAAAATATATTAGTACATATTTATACGAACCCACGGATATAAAGAACGTCGAAAACGAGCCAATAACGAACAAGATACACGCGTTTAAACATCGATAATATACCTTTCATTTTGACAGCTTTTTAACTAGAAAATGTTTGCGTACTAGAAACTATATTTTTCAAGTAACGACTATGGAGAACCGTAATCCCTACCCGTTGGAACACGTACGATCAAAGACTTACTAACACGACTATCATATTACATTTCATGTTTTCAAAACGCCGATACTAACACGAACGTTTTATACACTTTATTACATAACTAGTTTTGACGAAACAAGTTAACATATTTATATCAAGTTTTGGAAGAACCTTACATATTAACGATAACTATTATTTTCAAAGTACGAGTGGTATAGGTTACATATACATGTACATGCACTACATTGCCTCATAATCTAAGTAGATTATGCATATTCATTTTAGGTAGCGGCTAGTGTTCGCGCCTTGTTATTCCAAGTATTCCGATTTCATAGCATTGTTGTATCATCACTTCAGGTGAGTTTTCATAGCCCCGTTTTTCAATTTATTATTTCATTTCAAATCCCACGGGGGAGAATACATTGCAACCATTTTTATATGCGAGCCCTAGTATCAAATTCCTTGTACATAGATTAAGTTACCTTGTTGCCATATGAAAGTCCCCTATATCATGAACCGTTAATTTACCTGTAAGCGAGAGTGAGTGGATAGATCTATCGAGGGTGACGCCTCCATCCGTGTTGGCTTTGACCAACAACCGATAGCGGATGCATTTCATGTCTTTTCATTAGAGTGCCTGGCAAAACACTCTGAGGGGCACCACAGATTCAGTCATAGTTTCGGGGTCATGAGCTTAAGTCTATTGTACACCATTTTTTTTTATGTGACTTATGTCATACACTTTATACTTGTGGCTATCGTATACCTTCATTTTATTAAACCTATGATCTCTCACCAACTTTATGTTGACCGTTTTTAGCAATGTATTTTCAGGTAATTAGCTAGCGTGTGGACATGCATTTGGCTATTTTGGAGTCGCGGAGTCGACTTGCATCACTTATTTTCATGCACTTATGTAACGTTTGATCTACTATGGTTTTGTTATAAACTTGCAACATCATTTGGGACCTATGTTTTGTAAACTCTGATTTTAATTATGATCAAACGTGTATTTTCAAAACGACACTTTAGGTCGTTCAATATATCCATTGTATGAGACGCCATGAAAGTCACACCAAGGTATTCATATCCGCTGCCATTAACAGGTAAATTCAGGGTGTGACAGATTGGTATCAGAGCCAGGTTATAGCGAACTAGGTTGTCCTTATACCCTAGACTATAACTACCCCAACGGTAGTGTCTCATCATTTCATCATAAGTGCATATTTATTATTTATGAGTTTCATTACATGAGTTATTCATTTCATTTTGCATTGTTTCCCCAGAGATATGTCTTCTAACTCCCGCCCGATTATCATACTTTCCGATGTGGACATTGAGGACGCTATGTCTTCCACTATACCCATGGTTACACCTGTTCAGCCTGCACCACTTTCACCACCTTTGGCACAGGATACCGAGGCTTTCTACGAGGATGAGGTTGCTCCTACTCCTCAGATTTCACCCATTGCACCACCTCTTGTTACCCGTCCTCTGACAGAGTCATCATCCCATACTTCATCAGTTCCAGCCGAACCTGTTCTTATGTTTCCTCGTCGCAAGACGGTCATTGGTGCTCGTAAGAGCATGCGTCGTGTTACCACTACCTTCAGGACACCAGCCATTCCTACACTACCACCATCATCAGATTTACCCACTGCTACACCTGCTACTACTCCTTCACCTGCTTTATCTTTGCCGCCTAAAAAGCGTGCAAGATGCACTACCCCAGCCTTACCCACTACTCAGATTTCAGATTTACCACCACCTACACAGTACCACTTTGGAGAGAGCTCGCGGGCTGCTGCCGCGAGGTTACCCACTGCTCTTACCTTGGATGCCCAGCTGACTGATCAGCAGGGGCAGTTAACTAGATTGAGTTACCGAGTAGATGAGATCCTTGCACCTCGACTAGATGTGGTTGAGGGGGATGTGGAGGATTTGACTCAGGGTAGAGTTTCTATTGATGTGTCTTATCATGGACTGGAGACACGTCAGCTAGCGCATCAGGAGTTGATTGACCAGTTGAGGGATGAGTTACCCGAGATTCGGGACAGAGCCGAGCAGACTCAGGAGGAGCTACGCCGCCAGGCTATTGAGTTGGCATCAGTTAGAGCTGCTTTGACTGCATCACAGAGCAGGGAGACCGACCTTCAGTTGCGAGTGGAGCAGCTGGAGAAGGTTGCTATTTCCATGGCCAAAGTGGTCAAGACTTGGAGGCGTGGACCAGGTGGACCAGGTGGACCGAGTGGAGCACCAGGGAGTGCTTAGTGTTAGACTTTATCATGTAGCTTGTACTATTATTATCCTAGTCCCGGGGTGTGGGACATAGTATGAACTTGTTGTCTTTTGGTTGTATTACAAACAAATGTATCAAGTATGACTCTACTATGTAGGATTTGGTTGTGCTATTATGATATCGGTCCACGTAGGCCGAAATTTTCATGTATGATATTCATGTGTTGTGATTATTCTATGAAATTTCATGTCGTGGTTGTATTTATACATGTCGTGGTTGTATTTATACATGTTGTGTTTATATTTATGCTCGTTGTGGATATATATATACAGGTTGTGGTTGTATATATTTTGTGCGATAATCATTTCTAGTATGATTGTGGTTGATGTATTCTGTTGTGATGTACCAGAATTATGGCACCTAGGAAAACAAGATCCAAGGCCGCTGCAACGACTACCCCAGAAATGACTCAAGCTGCTATCAGGAAACTCGTTAGGGACAGTATAGCCGAAGCCCTAGAGATTGAAAGAGCCGATGTTGCCGCGAGAGCTGCCGAAGATGCTTCTCGGATTGGAACATCGGGAGAAACTAACAACGGGACTAATGGAAGGAAATGTACGTACAAGGACTTCAAGAGTGGAGATCCTACTTTGTATAAGGGTACTGAAGGGGCTACTGCCATGGTTCGATGGTTCGAACATACCGAATCCGTGTTTATCTTATGCAACTGTCCGGATGATTCCAAGGTAAAGTTTGCCGTTAGTACACTCCGTGATCAAGCCTTATCATGGTGGAACTCTTTCGCGAAGCCCATAGGGATGGAGAATGCTTACAAGACCACTTGGGATGAATTCAAGAAGCTAGTGACTAAGAAGTTTTGCCCCCGAACTGAAGTGAAGAAGTTAGAGGTAGAGTTTTATGATCTGGTAACCGTGGGGAATGATATCGAGACTTATATTAGGAGGTACCAAGAGTTAGCCGCTCTATGCCCATCTATGGTGCCTGATAATGAAAAGTTGGTTGAGAATTTCATTGGTGGATTGCCCGAAAACATCCGTGGTGATGTGATTTCTTTTGATCCGCAAACTCTGGATGAGGCAATCAGGATGTCTCAAAAACTCATAGCTCAAGTACTGAAGAAAGTGACACCCGCCAACAACAACAGCAACAATAACCCCAACCGAAACCGCAACAACAACAATAACACCAACAATTACCGGAACAACAACAACTACTCCAATAACCGAAACAACACCAACCATAACAACAACAACAAAAGGAAATGGGATAACAACCAAGGTAACAACGCCAACCAACCACCACCCAAGAGGCAAGAGACTGCAAAAGCCTATGCTGCAGGTCCTGCAGAAAAGAAAGGTTACTCCGGTACTCTACCAAAGTGTAACAAGTGCCAAACCCATCATAACCCGGGAGGTTGCCCTAGGCCTTGTCAAAATTGTGGGAAAGTTGGTCATCAAGCTAATGGATGTAGGTCTGCTCTTGGGGTAAACAATCAGAATCCACCGCCAACGTGTTATAGTTGTGGAGAAGTGGGACACTTTAGGAACAATTGCCCGAAGGTAAGGAATCAAGGAGGAATAGCTCGAGGGAGAGCTTACGTCATGGGTGGAGATGATGTCCACGAAGACCCGAAGGTTGTCACGGGTACGTTCCTTGTCAATAATCGTTATGCTTCTATTTTATTTGATTCGGGAGCCGATAAAAGTTTCGTTTCACTTACATTTGCACCTTTACTCAACATTACACCAACCGCACTAGACATTTCATTTCAAGTTGAACTAGCTAATGGGTCTTTAGTTAGCACCAATACAGTTCTCCGTAATTGCACCATCAATTTCCTTAATCATCCATTCAACATAGATCTTATGCCCGTAGAACTTGGTAGTTTTGACATTGTCATCGGCATGGATTGGTTGTCCCGTCACCGTGCAAAAATTATTTGTGATGAGAAGGTTGTTCATCTTCCTTATGATGGGGAGACATTAGTGGTTCGTGGAGAGCGAAGTGGAACTAGACTTAGTATCATATCATGCATCAAGACCGCGAAGTACATCAAGAAGGGTTGTTATGCATTTTTGGCTCACATTACTGAGAAGAAGTCGGATGAGAAATGACTTGGGGATGTGCCAATTGTTAAGGACTTTCCCGAGGTTTTTCCGGAAGAATTACCTGGACTACCACCTACGCGTCAAGTTGAGTTTCAGATCGACTTAGTGCCAGGAGCCGCACCTATTGCAAGAGCACCGTATCGTTAGCGCCTTCCGAAATGCAAGAGTTGTCGAACCAATTACAAGAATTACTGGACAAGGGATTCATTAGACCGAGTTCCTCGCCTTGGGGAGCACCGGTTTTGTTTGTGAAGAAGAAAGATGGATCTTTCAGAATGTGTATTGACTACCGAGAACTGAACAAGTTGACGGTGAAGAATCGTTATCCACTCCCTAGGATTGACGATTTGTTCGACCAGTTGCAAGGTTCTAGTTATTACTCCAAGATTGATTTGAGATCCGGTTACCATCAGCTTAGAGTTCGGGAGGAGGATGTTCCGAAGACCGCATTTAGAACACGTTATGGACACTATGAGTTTCAAGTAATGCCGTTCGGATTAACTAACGCACCTGCGGTATTCATGGACCTCATGAATAGGGTGTGTAAGCCGTATCTTGATAAGTTTGTGATTGTATTCATCGACGACATCTTAATTTATTCCAAGAGTAAGCAAGAGCATGAAGAACACCTCAGAACGATTCTAGAACTGCTCAAGAAGGAGCAATTGTATGCCAAATTTTCTAAGTGTGATTTTTGGATACGAAAGGTTCAATTTCTTGGTCATGTCATTGATAGTCAAGGACTACAAGTTGATCCAGCAAAGATTGAGGCAGTTAAAGATTGGGCTACGCCCAAGTCTCCGACAGAAATTCGCCAATTTTTAGGACTTGCCGGATATTACAGGAGGTTCATTGAAGGGTTTTCCAAGATAGCTAAGCCGCTGACCAAGTTGACACAGAAAAATCAGAAGTACGAATGGGGAGATAAGCAGGAGTCTGCATTTCAGTTGTTGAAACAGAAGCTTTGTAGCGCGCCGATTTTAGCATTACCAGAAGGGATTGAAAATTTTGTGGTATATTGTGATGCATCCCACAAAGGGCTTGGAGCCGTGTTAATGCAGAACGAGAAAGTGATTGCTTATGCGTCACGTCAACTTAAGAAACACGAGAAGAATTACACTACGCACGATTTGGAATTGGGTGCTGTAGTTTTCGCACTCAAGATTTGGAGGCACTATCTTTATGGCACCAAGTGTGTGGTATTTACCGATCACAAGAGCTTACAGCATATACTTGATCAGAAGGAACTCAATATGAGGCAACGTCGTTGGCTAGAGTTGCTTAGTGACTACGATTGTGAGATCCGATATCACCCGGGAAAAGCTAATGTTGTAGCTGACGCTCTTAGCAGGAAAGAACGACCCAAACCTTTGAGGGTCAGGTCATTGGGAATGACAATTATTTCGCCTCTACCATCAAAGATCCTCGAGGCTCAGGATGAAGCGCTCAAGGAAGAAAATTTACCAAGTGAAACACTTAAGGGAATGCAAGATAATGCAAACGGTTTAGTGAGAAGGTCAGACGGAGTATTGTGTTTCAAGGACAGAAGTTGGATACCCCTCTATGGAGGAATACGAGAGTTGATTATGCATGAGTCGCACAAGTCGAAGTACTCTATTCACCCAGGTTCTGATAAGATGTATCAGGATCTCAAGAAGCTTTATTGGTGGCCGAATATGAAAGCAGAAATAGCTACTTATGTCAGTAAATGTCTTACGTGTGCTAAAGTGAAAGCCGAGAATCAGAAACCGTCAGGGTTACTTCAACAGCCAGAGATTCCTCAGTGGAAATGGGAGCGTATTACAATGGACTTTGTTACTAAACTTCCTAAGACTTCAGGTGGATTCGACGCTATTTGGGTTATAGTAGATCGTCTCACCAAATCAGCCCATTTCATACCGATTAGAGAGACTTATTCCATGGACCAACTCGCCAGACTTTATGTCAAGGAAATAGTCTCAAAGCACGGTGCACCAGTCTCCATCATTTCCGACAGAGATAGTCGTTTTACTTCAAATTTCTGGAAGTCACTACAAAAGGCATTCAACACCAAATTAGACATGAGCACTGCCTATCATCCTCAGACCGATGGTCAGAGTGAGAGGACGATTCAGACATTAGAAGATATGCTCAGGGCGTGCGTGATTGATTTTGGACATGGTTGGGCTAACCATTTGCCATTAATCGAGTTTTCTTATAATAACAGTTATCATTCGAGCATAAAGGCCGCACCATTTGAGGCATTGTATGGTCGTAAATGCCGGTCCCCAGTGTGTTGGGCCGAGGTTGGTGAAGTACAATTAACCGGTCCAGAGATGGTACGAGATACAACCGAGAAGATTGTTAAAATTCGAGAAAGGCTCGAAACAGCTAGAAGTCGACAGAAAAGCTATGCAGATGTTCGACGCAAACCATTGGAATTTCAAGTTGGAGATAAAGTCATGTTGAAGGTTTCGCCTTGGAAGGGCGTGATCCGATTTGGGAAACGCGGGAAGCTGAACCCGAGATACATTGGGCCATTCAAGATTCTGGAAAAGATTGGTCCGGTAGCCTACAAGCTTGAACTTCCGCCAGAACTCAGCAACGTTCATAACACATTTCATGTTTCAAACCTCAAGAAGTGTCTTTCCGACGAGTCGTCCGTTATTCCACTTGAAGAAATTCAACTAGATGACAAGCTTAATTTTGTGGAAGAACCTGTAGAAATCATGGACCGTGAGGTCAAGCAATTGAAGCAGAGTCGAATTCCTATCGTGAAAGTTCGCTGGAATTCTCGAAGAGGACCCGAGTTTACTTGGGAACGAGAAGACCAAATGCGACGCAAGTATCCACACCTTTTTCCTGAACCTGCTTCTGAAACCAACAACAATTGAATTCAGGGACTGAATTCCCTTTTGGAGGGGCGACTGTCACAACCCGTAATTTCAGGTCACTTTCCTAACCTCGACAAATCACCATTCATGTCCATCATTCATCATTCATCATTCATTTCAGCGTAACCGGTTGGTTTAGCTGCAAAAATTTATGCATCATCAGTAGGATCATTGCATACGGACTAGTAATAGTCTGCATATCATCATATTTACATTTTCATACTATTCCACTCGTAGGTTTATCAAATTAATATTTTTGTTACATTTGACGTTTTACGTATAATTACTTTTAATTAAAACGTTAACGCGCGATCGATAAATGTGACTAACACGTCCGACAATCCCCACGATGGTCCCGATATATTTTTATACTCATTTTAATGTCAAGAAAATTATAAAATTCATTTACCCGGTATTTTGCGAATTTATTTAATTTATATCGTTCATTTAATATAATTACGACGGTTTTCGTAAAAACTAAACGATAATTACCCGAACACCCAATATTTGTACCCAACATATTTTTGTAATTTTTATGACTTCGTCAAGTCCCGACTAACTCCGTTACATTTTATTTCTAGCAAACGCGGTACCCGATTACACCTAAAACTAATTAAAATTACACCAAATAAACACATGTAATTACCACATGGTTTAATCATGAGGCCCCCCCCCCTTGTCCTTTGTGCGCCGGCCTCAACCCCCAAAAACACCCCATCACTTGCTAACATCTTATCTCAATTAATACCCACTAAACTTGTCTAATATATATATTTAGCTACCAAATTTCACTTCATTTTCACATAATATCTTCAAGTAACATAGCAAGATTTCTCTCATCTCCCTCCCCCTCTCTTGTGTTCGGCCTCACCAAGAAAACAAGAAAAGATCATCAACTTTGCAAGATTATTACATAAACAAGTCATACTAGTAATCCTTTTAGGGTTTTGAAATACAAACTCAAGGGTTTCTTAGGTTTTCATCATCATTTGCTCACTAATACTTCAAGTAAGTTGTCAACACCTATTTTTATAATTTTTCCAAGTTAATATCATGTTCATAACATTTGCATGCAAGATCTATATGTATATGTTAGTTATACCACTCCTTTTTAAACCTTTTGCAACTTATGAGCCCTAGATGTGTTTTATACTTAGATCCTTGTTAGATCTACATGGATGATGATGTTTTAGGCCCTTGACACTTTAAAAAGTTATATGGTAAGTTTTAGAAAGATTGGTTGTTGTTTGTGACATTTTTGGACAAGTTACTAACTAGAAAATCAAGTTTTAACAAGTATACATAACCTACTGTCCTTAAAAGTGAAACGTGGGAAAATCAGTAGGTGTGAGATAATTTTTGGCCAAATATTTAGAAAATACATTCCGAGACGAAGCCGTGGCCGAAAACGGGGATAAAATCGAGTTAATAACGAAGGAGATATGATTTTTCAAAGTTTAACGACGAAAACTATAATTTTCAGAAAATAGTGTGCTGTTGGCCGAACTTTCAGGAGCAAAACGAGTCGTTAACCGTGATCTAGATGAGCCGAGACATTGAAAATATATTAGTACATGTTTATACGAACCCACGGATATAAAGAACGTCGAAAACAAGCTAATAACGAACAAGATACACGCGTTTAAACATCGATAATATACTTTTCATTTTGACAGCTTTTTAACTAGAAAATGTTTACGTACTAGAAAATATATTTTTCACGTAACGACCATGGAGAACCGTAATCCCTACCCGTTGGAACACGTACGATCAAAGACTTATTAACACGACTATCATATTACATTTCATGTTTTCAAAACGCCGATACTAACACGAACGTTTTATACACTTTATTACATGACTAGTTTTGACGAAACAAGTTAACATATTTATATCAAGTTTTGGAAGAACCTTACATATTAACGATAACTATTATTTTCAAAGTACGAGTGGTATAGGTTACATATACATGTACATGCACTACATTGCCTCATAATCTAAGTAGATTATGCATATTCATTTTAGGTAGCGGCTAGTGTTCGCGCCTTGTTATTCCAAGTATTCCGATTTCATAGCATTGTTGTATCATCACTTCAGGTGAGTTTTCATAGCCCCGTTTTTCAATTTATTATTTCATTTCAAATCCCACGGGGGAGAATACATTGCAACCATTTTTATATGCGAGCCCTAGTATCAAATTCCTTGTACATAGATTAAGTTACCTTGTTGCCATATGAAAGTCCCCTATATCATGAACCGTTAATTTACCTGTAAGCGAGAGTGAGTGGATAGATCTATCGAGGGTGACGCCTCCATCCGTGTTGGCTTTGACCAACAACCGATAGCGGATGCATTTCATGTCTTTTCATTAGAGTGCCTGGCAAAACACTCTGAGGGGCACCACAGATTCAGTCATAGTTTCGGGGTCATGAGCTTAAGTCTATTGTACACCATTTTTATGTGACTTATGTCATACACTTTATACTTGTGGCTATCGTATACCTTCATTTTATTAAACCTATGATCTCTCACCAACTTTATGTTGACCGTTTTTAGCAATGTATTTTCAGGTAATTAGCTAGCGTGTGGACATGCATTTGGCTATTTTGGAGTCGCGGGTCGACTTGCATCACTTATTTTCATGCACTTATGTAAACGTTTGATCTACTATGGTTTTGTTTATAAACTTGCAACATCATTTGGGACCTATGTTTTGTAAACTCTGATTTTAATTATGATCAAACGTGTATTTTCAAAACGACACTTTAGGTCGTTCAATATATCCATTGTATGAGACGCCATGAAAGTCACACCAAGGTATTCATATCCGCTGCCATTAACAGG
Organism: Artemisia tridentata subsp. tridentata; assembly: GCA_021014915.2. Taxonomy (NCBI): domain Eukaryota; kingdom Viridiplantae; phylum Streptophyta; class Magnoliopsida; order Asterales; family Asteraceae; genus Artemisia; species Artemisia tridentata. The sequence goes on from CP139507.1 coordinate 173,213,026, forward strand.
TAAATTCAGGGTGTGACAGATTGGTACCAGAGCAATGGTTATAGCGAACTAGGCTGTCCTCATACCCTAGACTATAACTACCCCAACGGTAGCGTCTCATCATTTCATCATAAGTGCATATTTATTATTTATGAGTTTCATTACATGAGTTATTCATTTCATTTTGCATTGTTTCCCCAGAGATATGTCTTCTAACTCCCGCCCGATTATCATACTTTCCGATGTGGACATTGAGGACGCTATGTCTTCCACTATACCCATGGTTACACCTGTTCAGCCTGCACCACTTTCACCACCTTTGGCACAGGATACCGAGGCTTTCTACGAGGATGAGGTTGCTCCTACTCCTCAGATTTCACCCATTGCACCACCTCTTGTTACCCGTCCTCTGACAGAGTCATCATCCCATACTTCATCAGTTCCAGCCGAACCTGTTCTTATGTTTCCTCGTCGCAAGACGATCATTGGTGCTCGTAAGAGCGTACGTCGTGTTACCACTACATTCAGGACACCAGCCATTCCTACACTACCACCATCATCAGATTTACCCACTACTACACCTGCTACTACTCCTTCACCTGCTCTATCTTTGCCGCCTAAAAAGCGTGCAAGATGCACTACCCCAGCCTTACCCACTACTCAGATTTCAGATTTACCACCACCTGCACATTACCACATTGGAGAGAGCTCGCGGGCTGCTGCTGCGAGGGTACCCACTGCTCTTACCTTGGATGCCCAGCTGACTGATCAGCAGGGGCAGTTAGCTAGATTGAGTTACCGAGTAGATGAGATCCTTGCGCCTCGACTAGATGTGGTTGAGGAGGATGTAGAGGATTTGGTTCAGGGTAGAGTTTCTATTGATGTGTCTTATCATGGACTGGAGACACGTCAGCTAGCGCATCAGGAGTTGATTGACCAGTTGAGGGATGAGTTACCCGAGATTCGGGACAGAGCCGAGCAGACTCAGGAGGAGCTACGCCGCCAGGCTATTGAGTTGGCATCAGTTAGAGCTGCTTTGACTGCATCACAGAGCAGAGAGACCGATCTTCAGTTGCGAGTGGAGCAGCTGGAGAAGGTTGCTATTTCCATGGCCAAAGTGGTCAAACTTGGAAGCGTGGACCAGGTGGACCAGGTGGATGAGCACCAGGGAGTGCTTAGTGTTAGACTTTATCATGTAGCTTGTACTGTTATTATCCTAGTCCCGGGGTGTGGGACATAGTATGAACTTGTTGTCTTTTGGTTGTAGTACAAACAAATGTATCAAGTATGACTCTACTATGTAGGATTTGGTTGTGCTATTATGATATCGGTCCACGTAGGCCGAAATTTTCATGTATGATATTCATGTGTTGTGATTATTCTATGAAATTTCATGTGTGGTTGTTTCATCGTGATTTCATTGTATTTATACATGTCTGGTTGTATTTATATTTATGCTCGTTGTGGATATATATATACAGGTTGTGGTTGTATATATTTTGTGCGATAATCATTTCTAGTATGATTGTGGTTGATGTATTCTGTTGTGATGTACCAGAATTATGGCACCTAGGAAAACAAGATCCAAGGCCGCTGCAACGGCTACCCCAGAAATGACTCAAGCTGCTATCAGGAAAACTCGTTAGGGAAGTATAGCCGAAGCCCTAGAGATTGAAAGAGCCGCATGTTGCCGCAAGAGCTGCCGAAGATGCTTCTCGGATTGAACATCGGGAGAAGCTAAGCAACGGGACTAATGGAAAGAAATGTACGTACAAGGATTTCAAGAGTGGAGATCCTACTTTGTATAAGGGTACTGAAGGGGCTACTGCCATGGTTCGATGGTTCGAACATACCGAATCCGTGTTTATCTTATGCAACTGTCCGGATGATTCCAAGGTAAAGTTTGCCGTTAGTACACTCCGTGATCAAGCCTTATCATGGTGGAACTCTTTCGCGAAGCCCATAGGGATGGAGAATGCTTACAAGACCACGTGGGATGAATTCAAGAAGCTAGTGACTAAGAAGTTTTGCCCACGAACTGAAGTGAAGAAGTTAGAGGTAGAGTTTTATGATCTGGTAACCGTGGGGAATGATATCGAGACTTATATTAGGAGGTACCAAGAGTTAGCCGCTCTATGCCCATCTATGGTGCCTGATAATGAAAAGTTGGTTGAGAATTTCATTGGTGGCTTGCCCGAAAACATCCGTGGTGATGTGATTTCTTTTGATCCGCAAACTCTTGATGAGGCAATCAGGATGTCTCAAAAGCTCATAGCTCAAGTTCTGAAGAAAGTGACACCCGCCAACAACAACAACAATAACTCCAACCGAAACCGTAACAACAACAATAACACCAACAATTACCGGAACAACAACAACTACTCCAATAACCGAAACAACACCAACCATAACAACAACAACAAAAGGAAATGGGATAACAACCAAGGTAACAACGCCAACCAACCACCACCCAAGAGGCAAGAGACTGCAAAGGCCTATGCTGCAGGTCCGACAGAAAAGAAAGGTTACTCCGGTACTCTACCAAAGTGTAACAAGTGCCAAACTCATCATAACCCGGGAGATTGCCCTAGGCCTTGTCAAAATTGTGGGAAAGTTGGTCATCAAGCTAATGGATGTAGGTCTGCTCCTGGGGTAAACAATCAGAATCCACCGCCAACGTGTTATAGTTGTGGAGAAGTGGGACACTTTAGGAACAATTGCCCGAAGGTAAGGAATCAAGGAGGAATAGCTCGAGGGAGAGCTTACGTCATGGGTGGAGATGATGTCCACGAAGACCCGAAGGTTGTCACGGGTACGTTCCTTGTCAATAATCGTTATGCTTCTATTTTATTTGATTCGGGAGCCGATAAAAGTTTCGTTTCACTTACGTTTGCACCTTTACTCAACATTACACCAACCGCACTAGACATTTCATTTCAAGTTGAACTAGCTAATGGGTCTTTAGTTAGCACCAATACAGTTCTCCGTAATTGCACCATCAATTTCCTTAATCATCCATTCAACATAGATCTTATGCCCGTAGAACTTGGTAGTTTTGACATTGTCATCGGCATGGATTGGTTGTCCCGTCACCGTGCAAAAATTATTTGTGATGAGAAGGTTGTTCATCTTCCTTATGATGGGGAGACATTAGTTGTTCGTGGAGAGCGAAGCGGAACTAGACTTAGTATCATATCATGCATCAAGACCACGAAGTACATCAAGAAAGGTTGTTATGCATTTTTGGCTCACATTACTGAGAAGAAGTCGGATGAGAAACGACTTGGGGATGTGCCAATTGTTAAGGACTTTCCCGAGGTTTTTCCGGAAGAATTACCTGGACTACCACCTACGCGTCAAGTTGAGTTTCAGATCGACTTAGTGCCAGGAGCCGCACCTGTTGCAAGAGCACCGTATCGTTTAGCGCCTTCCGAAATGCAAGAGTTGTCGAACCAATTACAAGAATTACTGGACAAGGGATTCATTAGACCGAGTTCCTCGCCTTGGGGAGCACCGGTTTTGTTTGTGAAGAAGAAAGATGGATCTTTCAGAATGTGTATTGACTACCGAGAACTGAACAAGTTGACGGTGAAGAATCGTTATCCACTCCCTAGGATTGACGATTTGTTCGACCAGTTGCAAGGTTCTAGTTATTACTCCAAGATTGATTTGAGATCCGGTTACCATCAGCTTAGAGTTCGGGAGGAGGATGTTCCGAAGACCGCATTTAGAACACGTTATGGACACTATGAGTTTCAAGTGATGCCGTTCGGATTAACTAACGCACCTGCGGTATTCATGGACCTCATGAATAGGGTGTGTAAGCCGTATCTTGATAAGTTTGTGATTGTATTCATCGACGACATCTTAATTTATTCCAAGAGTAAGCAAGAGCATGAAGAACACCTCAGAACGATTCTAGAACTGCTCAAGAAGGAGCAATTGTATGCCAAATTTTCTAAGTGTGATTTTTGGATACGAAAGGTTCAATTTCTTGGTCATGTCATTGATAGTCAAGGACTACAAGTTGATCCAGCAAAGATTGAGGCAGTTAAAGATTGGGCTACGCCCAAGTCTCCGACAGAAATTCGCCAATTTTTAGGACTTGCCGGATATTACAGGAGGTTCATTGAAGGGTTTTCCAAGATAGCTAAGCCGCTGACCAAGTTGACACAGAAGAATCAGAAGTACGAATGGGGAGATAAGCAAGAGTCCGCATTTCAGTTGTTGAAACAGAAGCTTTGTAGCGCGCCGATTTTAGCACTACCAGAAGGAATTGAAAATTTTGTGGTATATTGCGATGCATCACACAAAGGGCTTGGAGCCGTGTTAATGCAGAACGAGAAAGTGATTGCTTATGCGTCACGTCAGCTTAAGAAACACGAGAAGAATTACACTACGCACGATTTGGAATTGGGTGCTGTAGTTTTCGCACTCAAGATTTGGAGGCACTATCTTTATGGCACCAAGTGTGTGGTATTTACCGATCACAAGAGCTTACAGCATATACTTGATCAGAAGGAACTCAATATGAGGCAACGTCGTTGGCTAGAGTTGCTTAGTGACTACGATTGTGAGATCCGATATCACCCGGGAAAAGCTAATGTTGTAGCTGACGCTCTTAGCAGGAAAGAACGACCCAAACCTTTGAGGGTCAGGTCATTGGGAATGACGATTATTTCACCTTTACCATCAAAGATCCTCGAGGCTCAGATCGAAGCGCTCAAGGAAGAAAATTTACCAAGTGAAACACTTAAGGGAATGCAAGATAATGCAAACGGTTTAGTGAGAAGGTCAGACGGAGTATTGTGTTTCAAGGACAGAAGTTGGATACCCCTTTATGGTGGAGTACGAGAGTTGATTATGCATGAGTCGCACAAGTCGAAGTACTCTATTCACCCAGGTTCTGATAAGATGTATCAGGATCTCAAGAAGCTTTATTGGTGGCCGAATATGAAAGCAGAAATAGCTACTTATGTCAGTAAATGTCTTACGTGTGCTAAAGTGAAAGCCGAGAATCAGAAACCGTCAGGGTTACTTCAACAGCCAGAGATTCCTCAGTGGAAATGGGAGCGTATTACAATGGACTTTGTTACTAAACTTCCTAAGACTTCAGGTGGATTCGACGCTATTTGGGTTATAGTAGATCGTCTCACCAAATCAGCCCATTTCATACCGATTAGAGAGACTTATTCCATGGACCAACTCGCTAGACTTTATGTCAAGGAAATAGTCTCAAAGCACGGTGCACCAGTCTCCATCATTTCCGACAGAGATAGTCGTTTTACTTCAAATTTCTGGAAGTCACTACAAAAGGCATTCAACACCAAATTAGACATGAGCACTGCCTATCATCCTCAGACCGATGGTCAGAGTGAGAGGACGATTCAGACATTAGAAGATATGCTCAGGGCGTGCGTGATTGATTTTGGACATGGTTGGGCTAACCATTTGCCATTAATCGAGTTTTCTTATAATAACAGTTATCATTCGAGCATAAAGGCCGCACCATTTGAGGCATTGTATGGTCGTAAATGCCGGTCCCCAGTGTGTTGGGCCGAGGTTGGTGAAGTACAATTAACCGGTCCAGAGATGGTACGAGATACAACCGAGAAGATTGTTAAAATTCGAGAAAGGCTCGAAACAGCTAGAAGTCGACAGAAAAGCTATAGCAGATGTTCGACGCAAACCATTGGAATTTCAAGTTGGAGATAAAGTCATGTTGAAGGTTTCGCCTTGGAAGGGCGTGATCCGATTTGGGAAACGCGGGAAGCTAAAACCCGAGATACATTGGGCCATTCAAGATTCTGGAAAAGATTGGTCCGGTAGCCTACAAGCTTGAACTTCCGCCAGAACTCAGCAACGTTCATAACACATTTCATGTTTCAAACCTCAAGAAGTGTCTTTCCGACGAGTCGTCCGTTATTCCACTTGAAGAAATTCAACTAGATGACAAGCTTAATTTGTGGAAGAACCTGTAGAAATCATGGACCGTGAGGTCAAGCAATTGAAGCAGAGTCGAATTCCTATCGTGAAGGTTCGCTGGAATTCTCGAAGAGGACCCGAGTTTACTTGGGAACGAGAAGACCAAATGCGACGCAAGTATCCACACCTTTTTCCTGAACCTGCTTCTGAAACCAACAACAATTGAATTCAGGGACTGAATTCCCTTTTGGAGGGGCGACTGTCACAACCCGTAATTTCAGGTCACTTTCCTAACCTCGACAAATCACCATTCATGTCCATCATTCATCATTCATTTCAGCGTAACCGGTTTGGTTTAGCTGCAAAATTTATGCATCATCAGTAGGATCATTGCATACGGACTAGTAATAGTCTGCATATCATCATATTTACATTTTCATACTATTCCACTCGTAGGTTTATCAAATTAATATTTTTGTTACATTTGACGTTTTACGTATAATTACTTTTAATTAAAACGTTAACGCGCGATCGATAAATGTGACTAACACGTCCGACAATCCCCACGATGGTCCCGATATATTTTTATACTCATTTTAATGTCAAGAAAATTATAAAATTCATTTACCCGGTATTTTGCGAATTTATTTAATTTATATCGTACATTTAATATAATTACGACGGTTTTCGTAAAAACTAAACGATAATTACCCGAACACCCAATATTTGTACCCAACATATTTTTGTAATTTTTATGACTTCGTCAAGTCCCGACTAACTCCGTTAAATTTTATTTCTAGCAAACGCGGTACCCGATTACACCTAAAACTAATTAAAATTACACCAATTAAACACATGTAATCATCACATGGTTTAATCAAAGAGGCCCCCCCCCCCCCTTGTCCTTTGTGCGCCGGCCTCAACCCCCAAAAACACCCCAACACTTGCTAACTTCCTATCTCAATTAATGCCATCAAATCTTGTCTAATATATATTAACCACATATTTCACTTCATTTTACAAAATCTTCAAGTAACTAACAAGATTCTCTCTTCTCCCTCCCCCTCTTGTGCTCGGCCTACACAAGAAACACAAGCAAGATCACAATTTTACAAGCTCATTACATAAACAAGTCCCTACTAGTATTCCTTTAAGGGTTTTGAAATACAAACTCAAAGGTTTCTTAGGTTTTCATCATCTTTTTATCACTAATCTTTCAAGTAAGTTGTCAAAACTCATTTTCATAATTTTACCAAGTTAATATAATGTTCATATCATTTTTATGCAAGATCTATATGTATATGTTAGTTATACCACTCCTTTTAAATCTTTTTGCAAGTTATGAGCCCTAGAAGTGTTTTATACTTAGATCCTTGTTAGATCTACATGGATGATGATGTTTAGGACCCTTGACACTTTAAAAAGATATATGGTAAGTTTTAGAAAGATTGGTTGTTGTTTGTGACATTTTTGGACAAGTTACTAACTAGAAAATCAAGTTTTAACAAGTATATAAAACATTCTGTCCTTAAAAGTGAAACGTGGGAAAATCAGTAGGTGTGAGATAATTTTTGGCCAAATATTTAGAAAATACATTCCGAGACGAAGCCGTGGCCGAAAACGGGGATAAAAACGAGTTAATAACGAAGGAGATATGATTTTTCAAAGTTTAACGACGAAAACTAATTTTCAGAAAATAACATGCTGTTACGCGACTTTCGACGGACAAACTGAGGCGTTTAACGCGACCTAGATGACCCGGGCTACTGAAAATATATTAGTACATGTTTATACGAACCCACGGATATAAAGAACGTCGAAAACGAGCTAATAACGAACAAGATACACGCGTTTAAACATCGATAATATACCTTTCATTTTGACAGCTTTTTAACTAGAAAATGTTTACGTACTAGAAACTATATTTTTCACGTAACGACTATGGAGAACCGTAATTCTTACCCGTTGGAACACGTACGATCAAAGACTTATTAACACGACTATCATATTACATTTCATGTTTTCAAAACGCCGATACTAACACGAACGTTTTATACACTTTATTACATGACTAGTTTTGACGAAACAAGTTAACATATTTATATCAAGTTTTGGAAGAACCTTACATATTAACGATAACTATTATTTTCAAAGTACGAGTGGTATAGGTTACATATACATGTACATGCACTACATTGCCTCATAATCTAAGTAGATTATGCTCATTCATGATAGGTAGCGGCTAGTGTACGCGCCTTGTTGTTCCACGTATTCCGATTTCATAGCATTGTTGTATCATCACTTCAGGTGAGTTTTCATAGCCCCGTTTTTCAATTTATTATTTCATTTCAAATCCCACGGGGGAGAATACATTGCAACCATTTTTATATGCGAGCCCTAGTATCAAATTCCTTGTACATAGATTAAGTTACCTTGTTGCCATATGAAAGTCCCCTATATCATGAACCGTTAATTTACCTGTAAGCGAGAGTGAGTGGATAGATCTATCGAGGGTGACGCCTCCATCCGTGTTGGCTTTGACCAACAACCGATAGCGGATGCATTTCATGTCTTTTTATTAGAGTGCCTGGCAAAACACTCTGAGGGGCACCACAGATTCAGTCATAGTTTCGGGGTCATGAGCTTAAGTCTATTGTACACCATTTTTATGTGACTTATGTCATACACTTTATACTTGTGGCTATCGTATACCTTCATTTTATTAAACCTATGATCTCTCACCAACTTTATGTTGACCGTTTTTAGCAATGTATTTTCAGGTAATTAGCTAGCGTGTGGACATGCATTTGGCCATTTTGGAGTCGCGGAGTCGACTTGCATCACTTATTTTCATGCACTTATGTAACGTTTGATCTACTATGGTTTTGTTATAAACTTGCAACATCATTTGGGACCTATGTTTTGTAAACTCTGATTTTAATTATGATCAAACGTGTATTTTCAAAACGACACTTTAGGTCGTTCAATATATCCATTGTATGAGACGCCATGAAAGTCACACCAAGGTATTCATATCCGCTGCCATTAACAGGTAAATTCAGGGTGTGACAAATTCCGCTAGCATAGACCTTAAAATTTTCGACATGTTAAATAAATAAAGTGTGAATGGAACCTTGTGACTTTTATTCGAATGTGGTTTTGAGTTTGGTGGTGTCTAAATCGGTTTACCTTGTTCCTAATTCGATTAGACATAATTCCGAATTCGGTATATCTTACTCTTAATCCGATATAGCAATGTTTCGAGAAACCTTTGAAAACTTATGTTCTTAGTAAAGATGATCAAGACTTAAACATGTTGATATAAGATATGACTAAATATGTGAGGATATAATATTTTAACAATAAGCACTAAGACAATAATCAGTTACGTCATTAAGATAATAAATGAACTCTTAAATATTAATCGATCATTAATTCGTGTAGATTCAATGAAGAAGGAGTAACTTCTGATTCTTGTGTTTTCTGATATGGTTTCATTTGCGGTTTAAGGTACAGATATTCTACCCTTTTCAGTAAGGGTGTTTTCCCTCTCATGACTCGTTTATCTTGATTCGTTTTAAGATTCCCTAAGCCATTGCTATGTTACCTACACTTTAATTCATTTGTTTGATTCATTTAGACTTTGATGTTCGATATGACTCTTTTTGCTTTGAGCCTCTATAATGATCCATCTGATATTCGTTCTTTACCTTGTGATATTAGTATTCGAATCATGTTCGAGGGTTCATTTGATTTTGGTACCTAGATGTGAAAACCTTTGTAATTATATCATGGAAATGTTTTGAGGTAAACTATTTTTAAATGATGTTTATGAATGATGCAATACCACGTTTATATGGAATTTTACTAAACTTTTACGAAAATTACTTTTAAAGACTACTTTTGTGAAAACCGTTATTAAAGATCATTTTTATGAAAAATCAATTGATAAAGATTTCTCTAAATGAACCATTTGATTATGAACCTTTGATCCGTTCATTTTGACTCATTTGACTTTGATATTGGATATGACCCCTTTTGCCATGAACCTTTGATATTTGGACTTTGACTATGATTCGATGACTTAGACTATTTGAACCTTTGCTATGATTTGGACCTTTGACCTTTGACCCTTTAGTTTGATACCCGAGCCAAGTTCGTTTCCTAGCCATGAAGGTAACATGGCCGTGTCATTGATGCACCAGTGGCATGACTCACGTGTGGGTGAGTGATTTCTCACACCGTCCCCATTTTGACATGCGCGCTTTATTATTTATTATGGCCAATATTATTGTTCGGGGGACGTATGGGTTGCAATCCTAGGTTCGTGTCCGTGTTCGTAGACTTAACATGATTTGATATTATATATTGTTCGGTGACTGATGCTGGGTGCAATCCACGTCTTTCACAAGTTCGGGAGCTAGCTACTCCATTTGAAGAATGAGGACACCCCTCATATTATCAGATTATCTGAGAGGTCTCCCCTCTATATGATTATGAAGACATGGTTACTATATTTGGTTCGTGTTCGGGCTCGTGGTGGATTACTGACCTTCCCCTTTCCCTTTCTTACTTTGTACCTTTGTCTATACCTTATGTTATTCCATTGTACTATACCATATATGTTCGTTTCCTTTTGCTTTCGTTTTCGTTTATATATATCTGTTCACTGGGCTTTTTAAGCTCAGCCGCATTTCTTTCCCTGCGGCAGGTTTTTAGTTGGAAGCTGGGAATGAGTGGAGAGTACCTTGGACTTAGAAGACTTGATAGTTATTCTGGATTAGAGTTGATTAGAAGATATTATATTTTTAGAATTTGTATTCGCATTTGTAACCTTATAATTTCAGTATTTCATTTGTAACCTTTGAGATTCTTGTATTACTGTAAATGTATGCTTTGTTTTGATCTGATATGAAACCATTTTTGTGATATCTTTACCCTTGTCGGGTTGGGGTGTTACAAGTTTTATATGAAGTGTATATAATTAAACCATTCTCGTTGGCTCTAATCTTATCGGCGAGTAAACCCTTAATGATTACTTATGTCTATCCTACTTTTCTAGAGACTCTAGAATAAATAGGCGAGGAAGGGGCATGGCGACCCAAGCAAGACTCAGCTAGACACAGAGGTTATCAATGCACTAATAACCTCTGTGTCTAGCTGAGTCTTGCTTGGGTCGCCATGCCCCTTCCTCGCCTATTTATTCTAGCGTCTCTAGAAAAGTAGGATAGAAATAAGTAATCATTAAGGGTTTACTCGCCGATAAGATTAGAGCCAACGAGAAAGGTTTAATTATATACACTTCATATAAAACTAGCAATAAAACAAGTGACAAGCTATTTAAGTATTAGGACAGGTCTTCTTATTGTCTCGAGTATCTATCTGTGTACGTGTGTGCTAATTGCTGATTCGTGCTCATTAGTTTAGTTTTCTATTTATTATAACCAAACTGTGCCAGTCTCTCAGGCTGAACCCCCTTGCGTTAGATTAGGTTGTATAACTAACTTAGGATATTAAAATACTTATTAGAATAACTAGATAATACGTTCCACTCTTAGTGATCGACACTCTGCTTACCATTATATTCATACTGACCGGGTACACTGCTCGTTAAGTGTGTGTGTTATTGATAAGTCGGCTAAATATAAATTTAAAACTTGGGTAGGCATTAATACTGCTAAACCGCAATGACACATCACGCGCATCAAGTTTTTGGCGCCGCTGGATTCTGAAAGTGTGTGTGCTAGCTGATAGATCGACACTCTGCTAAACCGCAACGCCGTATCGGTTTAATTTTCAAAGATTAATGTGATGATTACACAAGGCTTAATTGACGCTTACAATGGGAATTGAAAAGAAAGTGGGACGAGACTCAAGATTATTATCAATCCATTAACTTGGTTAATTATTATCCCTATGATAATAACGATGAGTCACGAGGAAAATTAATTGATGAACTTGATGACTATTTGAATAAGGATCCTTATTTCAAGTTTGTTGATAAAGAAGAAGAAGAATTCATCGAGAGAAAATGTCGACTACTTGGGATCACTTATAATAACCCACCCATGATAATTTCTGAAAAATTTGAAGTCATCAAATACTCTTTGGGACCATATGAGGAATATGTTGCGACGAAGACCAAAGAATATATTAGATTAAGTCGAACGGAAGAAAATGTTGCGGAGCTATACGGTAACATCTTTCGGATGAAAGAAGAAGGATGGCACGTAACAAGAACAAAATAAGGAGCTGAACGTGAGTCTAACTTGAAGACTCTGGAATAAAGACAAGTGCTGACCGGGAGACAACCCGAAGGAAAAATTTTTACTTTTCTGTTCTGTGTCGAGTCTGTCAGACCTGCAGAAGATGCGGCGCATCTCCCATCATAAGACGCGACGCATCACCTGCACTGGTCATATCTTTTTTCATTTTCTGCATTTTTATTTTTGACTTTAAAACTTTCTGTCAGTTTATTTAATGCGGCGCATCCCTGGTTAAGGATGCGACGCATCTTTTATTCTGATTCGTACTTATTCCAGGCTCGATACGGCGTATCTTCTTCCATAAGATACGGCGTATCGACTGACCTGATGATTTACAGTTTAATTTTTTTAGGTTTTATTTTTACTAACTACTAATGTATTATGCAAGTTTGAACCTTCTTAACTCAGGTGTGTTAAAGTCTAAATGGTATTATAGATTCCTGCATTTTTGTGGATACATAATTTATGAAGCTTAAACGTTCTCATCCACAAGAAAGTTGATTTTTGCTCTTATACGAATAATGGAGGATCATACCGAGCAAATCTCAGGGGAGTTTTTCTGTTCTAATTCTTTTATTTTCCAGTTTTTAACCTTTGACACAAACAACGAGGACGTTGTTTAATTTAAGTGGGGGGATGGAGAATTAGAACACTTACTTGTCCTAAACTTTTTCAAAATATGCTTAAAATGCGCTTAATATATCAAAATTTAAATTTTTTTAGCATGTTTTTGTTTAAAGTCTAAATTACATAACCGCACACATAACTCTATTCTTTCAAAAATATTAAAACTTTAGTGTGCCGGTGACTTGTAAACTTTAGAACTTGGCTTGTATACTATTCGAGACCACCATAATGAGTATTATCTATATAATTGGAGTGACTTGTCTAAATTGGTAAATTTCTAGGATTACACCCAAATAGCCTTTATATTTTATGTGATATTAACTAACTACACTGGTTAGTTAACCCCCGTATAAACCCTTTGTTTACTCTCACTTTTAGAGTAAGATACCCCTAGAAAAACCCTCAGAGCCATTCCTTTCGTTTCTTACACCTTTGGTATAATGTTTCGATACACCCTTACACCTTAGCCTACCCTGTAGATTAAAATCTGTGGTTAATTGCTTTAGGCAAAGTGTGTTTCCTTACATTACCTGTGTTCGCGTGTGTAATTCATTATCTTTGGTTAGGTCGGGAAATTGCACAATGCAATTGGTATGAAAGTAAATATTGTATAACTTTTAGTTTATTTTTCGTGTGTTTGCTACTTTCACTATTACAGTTATTTCTGAAAGTATGAAGAGTATGGAAAAATTATCCGGAAAAATAGTGATAGAAAAGTAGTGAAATTGTACACATATATGTTGATGTCAAAAAAAAAAAAAAAAAAATCGAAAAAAATAATAGAAAAGAAAAAGAAAAAGGAAAAGTTGGAAGTTTGTTTTAACCAACTTATGTAAAGTTTTGTATTAAGTGGGAGATATCACCACTATTTGTTGTTGTATATTATATTTATCAATTGAATGGGAGTTGGCCGTTATGGGAACGCCAACAAAGGTTATTCTTTGATTGAGATTTTGTTGAGTATAATTCGTGTCTACCTAAAGCGTGTGTTTCAAGTGTTAAAGCGTGAGTTATTCAATGATATGAGTCTTATTCATGGGATGGTTGGGAAAGTGATTAACCACACTTAGGATTTTAATTTATCTGTTTTGTTTATTTTTCATTTTACACCAATTTGTATCCCAAATATTATCCATACCCTATATCATTCTTCATCCAAACCTTTGATTTATTGAGATTAGGGATTTGAGCAATCTTAAGTATCGTAGTCGTGGATTCGGCTATGTATTTATGATTTTGTCGCCCTTTTTGATATAATATTATTGGTGAAGATTACTTGGTCCTATCTTTAGCCCATTCAAGTTAAGGAATTGAGCAATTGCAAGTATCGTGGTCGTGGATTCGATCATGTATTTGTAATTTTGTCGCCTTTTCTGGAATATGAGATCGATAGAGATTAAAAAGGATGATCAACCCTTAACCAACAAACCCTTTTTACCGCTTTAGACTTGTTAATCCTTGGCTTTAGTGGGGGAGATGCGTATACTTGCCAAGCCTATGATAGAATATTCGTCACGACTAAGCATCTAAACGATTTAGAATTGTTTTACATTAAAAATTATTTTGGTTTCTACTTCGTTAAGTGTTTGGTTGTGTGATTATGACAAAACGAATACGTGCTTAAATATTAAAATAAATCCTAATATCTTTTAGGATACATTTTCATATGATTAATTCTAAGGTTTACTTGGGGACAAGTAAAGTTCAAGTGCGGGGATATTTGATGAACTCAAATAAGTACATTTCATTATCATCATTTATCCTATTTATTTGACTTGTTTTATTATATTATATATGAGAATCGATACATTAATGTTTACTTTAGTAATTCTCAGGTAAAAACAAGCATTATGTGAAACTTGGCGATTTTATAACTAATTATGGAGCAAAACAAGCGAGATGTCAAAAGTCTACTGAAATCCAGAAGATGCGCCGTATCTCACTCAACAAATACGACGCAATATCATACTTAGATGAATTCGAAGACCATTGCCTGACTTTGAAGAATGCGCCGCATGCAATTCTGTCATGCGCCGCATATGAAACTTTGGTCAAAGAAGAAGATCAAGCTCGTTCTACTCCAGATACGCCGCAATATACTTCTAACATACGGCGTATCACTATCAAGATTTCACCAGTTACAATCCAAGACAGCTAAAGTACATGCGCCGCATACAAAGATCAAGTTACGCCGCATCTGAAGACGGTGTACGAATATTCCAGAATATATTAATCTTGGACCCCACGCGAAGTTAAGTCAATGCGCCGCATCGATCCCTCAGACAGAAACTATAAATACCCCAAGGTCAGACGAATTTAAGAGACCTTTTGTATAACCCTAGAGCCGAATCCAGACGACCAAGCAGCACAAGACACACCTCAAACAAAGATACAAGAGCTGTAAGAAGGTCCTGCATGTATTCAATTCATTAAGTAGTTTTGTTTTATTGTTTTAGTACGCTTTAATTCATCAGGATTGATGGGCTTGTGTCATGTGACTACGGAAGATCATGCACTCCCCTTAATATTGCTTTCCCATTAATTAAAGTTTATATGTTGATGTCTTTGGTGACTTTTATTAGTGCATTGATAACCTCTGTGTCTAGCTGAGTCTTGCTTGGGTCGCCATGCCCCTTCCTCGCCTATTTATTCTAGCGTCTCTAGAAAAGTAGGATAGACATAAGTAATCATTAAGGGTTTACTCGCCGATAAGATTAGAGCCAACGAGAAAGGTTTAATTATACACACTTCATATAAAACTAGCAATAAAACAAGTGACAAGCTATTTAATTATCAGGACATGTCTTCTTATTGTCTCGAGTATCTATCTGTGTACGTGTGTGCTAATCGCTGATTCGTGCTCATTAGTTTAGTTTTCTATTTAATTATAACCAAACTGTGACAGTCTCTCAGGCTGAACCCCCTTGCGTTAGATTAGGTTGTATAACTAACTTAGGATATTAAAATACTGATTAGAATAACTAGATAATACGTTCCACTAATGCAAGAGGGTTCAGCCTGAGAGACTGGCACAGTTTGGTTATAATTAAATAGAAAACTAAACTAATGAGCACGAATCAGCAATTAGCACACACGTACACAGATAGATACTCGAGAAAATAAGAAGACCTGTCCTGATAATTAAATAGCTTGTCACTTGTTTTATTGCTAGTTTTATATGAAGTGTATATAATTAAACCTTTCTCGTTGGCTCTAATCTTATCGGCGAGTAAACCCTTAATGATTACTTATGTCTATCCTACTTTTCTAGAGACGCTAGAATAAATAGGCGAGGAAGGGGCATGGCGACCCAAGCAAGACTCAGCTAGACACAGAGGTTATCAATGCACTAATAAAAGTCACCAAAGACATCAACATATAAACTTTAATTAATGGGAAAGCAATATTAAGGGGAGTGCATGATCTTCCGTAGTCACATGACACAAGCCCATCAATCCTGATGAATTAAAGCGTACTAAAACAATAAAACAAAACTACTTAATGAATTGAATACATGCAGGACCTTCTTACAGCTCTTGTATCTTTGTTTGAGGTGTGTCTTGTGCTGCTTGGTCGTCTGGATTCGGCTCTAGGGTTATACAAAAAGTCTCTTAAATTCGTCTGACCTTGGGGTATTTATAGTTTCTGTCTGAGGGATCGATGCGGCGCATTGAGTTGATAGATGCGGCGCATTGACTTAACTTCGCGTGGGGTCCAAGATTAATATATTCTGGAATATTCGTACACCGTCTTCAGATGCGGCGTAACTTGATCTTTGTATGCGGCGCATGTACTCTAGCTGTCTTGGATTGTAACTGGTGAAATCTTGATAGTGATACGCCGTATGTTAGAAGTATATTGCGGCGTATCTGGAGTAGAACGAGCTTGATCTTCTTCTTTGACCAAAGTTTCATATGCGGCGCATGACAGAATTGCATGCGGCGCATTCTTCAA
Source organism: Artemisia tridentata subsp. tridentata (assembly GCA_021014915.2). Lineage (NCBI taxonomy): Eukaryota > Viridiplantae > Streptophyta > Magnoliopsida > Asterales > Asteraceae > Artemisia > Artemisia tridentata. The sequence continues at coordinate 173,229,777 of CP139507.1, forward strand.
AGTCAGGCAATGGTCTTCGAATTCATCTAAGTATGATATTGCGTCGTATCTGTTGAGTGAGATATGACGCATCTTCTGGATTTCAGTAGACTTTTGACATCTCGCTTGTTTTGCTCCATAATTAGTCCAAAATCGCCAAGTTTCACATAATGCTTGTTTTTACCTGAGAATGACTAAAGTAAACATTAATGTATCGATTCTCATATAATATAATAAAACAAGTCAAATAAATAGGATAAATGATGATAATAAAATGTACTTATTTGAGTTCATCACTCACTGACACCGTATCAGTAAGTAAAGTGTTTCTTCAACAACGGGCTTTTTACAACACTCACTGATTTCTTTATCAGTTAGTAACCCACTATTTTATCAGTGAGTTAGGCTATTTTATGTTCAAATCTTGTCAGGGTACTTGGGTCAAATTCTTGACCCAACAATCTCCCCCTATTTGAATATACAAATAGCCTGGGTTCAAACCTGCTTGTTCAGGGACTTGGGTTTAGTTCCTGAGGTTCAAGGGTTCAGGGACTTGGGTTTAGTTCCTGAGGTTCAGGTTCAAGGGTTCAGGAGACTTGGGTTTAGTTCCTGATGTTCAGTGAGTTGATGACTGGTTTAGTTACTGGGTTCAGGGTTCATGGGTCCTGAGGGTTCACTTTTGACTGGTTCATTGTTTATCTCACTTAGAGGGTTCAGGTCCTGTTGGTTCAGGTTCCTGATGGGTTCAGGGACCTGGTTCACTTTGATACATCAGTGTCCTTTCCCTTTTTTTTTTTTTTTTTTTTTTTTTTTTTTTTTTTTTTCACTCCCTGATTAACTCAGGAAACAAATTAGCAATATATTCAATGACTACATTTTAATACAGTAACTTATATCACTACTTTGGACACAATCATGTTCACGTTCATGTCACTTCCTGAAGAACACTACAGCTCCCTGATACTGCTGCTCCCTGAGAAGCTCATCAGTATACTCCATTTTTTTTGGAGACCTGGGTGTTCAAGGACCTGAGGGTTCAGGGACTTGGTTCAGTGACTTTGGTTTTAGTCACTGAGGTTTCAGTCACTTGATCATCAGTCATCCTGATTTTCATCATCAGTCCTCCTGATTTATCAACTTCAGTTGACAACCCATTTTCAGGTCGCAATGTCCCTTTAATTCACACTTCCTGTCCACTCCCTGATAATTATCAGGGACCCCGTCAGTTACACACTGATAAATCTCTAATTTCATCATTAGCCCTTAACCATCATCTTTCAACCAGAAATCCACTACATGGCTTAGCCTAATCCTTTTAACACTTATAATCCCAAGGCTCTCTAAGTTTGAAACTCAACCCAACTCTATTAATTTCATCTAATCCTAAACCCATCTACCATCTTAGCAGCTCCAATCTTTCTTTTTTTGAAACATACCGTCATCCTTTTTATGGCCCGGTTTCCTGCAGCTATTGCCTGAGCTGTGTCCAAGATTTTATTGGTCATGTGGCGATGTGGGTTTTTATGATTTTGTGGTTAGATTGAGATTTGAGTGATGGGGTTTCAGATCTGTGTTTTTGTGTAGGGGTAGAGTGTTTTTTGTGTGGTGAGGATATTGGTTTGTATGGTGTGGAGTGTGTATTATGGGTTAAATCTTATTTTTGTGTCGGATAAGATTTTTGTGGTGAGGGTGTGTTTTGTGTGGATAAGATTTGTGTAGTAGGTGGGGATTTGGTGTTTGTCAGTCACCTATAAATGTGTTTCTCCCCCTCAAAAATTGCTATATCAGTAGCAGTTTTTGAAGATTCATATTTATATTTTTTGAAGAATGTTATCAGCAATCATGCATGGATCTGGATCATAAGAATGAACCTTAGGCTCTGATACCACTTGTTGGTCCATGCTATTGAGTAAAACAAGAACAGTTCATTGATAGTGAAAAGAATTGTTACAAGATTACTCAAAACCTATTAGATTACATGATAACATCTTCAACTTCTTAAAGGGGATACTTTCGGTATGGTATCCCCTTAGGTGAGGGTTTTTCCTCTTTGGGTGACAAATAAACTCTCACTGATCCAAGCTATGCTTATGATTCAGTGAGAGTGATGATCCTATCAACTAATACACTATGTGTATTCTTTTTGTTTGTTTAGGAATCCATACTATCTCTATTACAAAGCAAACTATATATACATGTAAATAAAACAAAGATAAGATGGGTAGGTGTGAGTTGACATCCACTTGCTGTGAGTTAACATCCACTTGCTGTGAGTTGTCATCCACTTGGTGTGAGTTGTCATCCACCAAGTGGTCCCCCTTCTTGTACTTTGTCTGACTTCTTTGTTGGAAGTTCCCGCCCATATTTCAGTCTGCTTGTAGAGATAGTATCTTCAGGGTCACTGAGACATTTGTCAATTCTCAGTGATACTGGTGTTGTTTGTAGCTCGTATACTTTACTCACTGACACCGTATCAGTAAGTAAATGTTTCTTCAACAACGGGCTTTTTACAACACTCACTGATTTCTTTATCAGTGAGTAACCCACTATTTTATCAGTGAGTTAGGCTATTTTATGTTCTAATCTTGTTAGTGTACTTGGGTCAAATTCTTGACCCAACAATCTCCCCCTCAAAATTTGCGACTCAACGCAATTTTTGATCAGTTTATCTCAGCCTGATAATCATCCCGAAAACCTCATCACCCCACCCTTCCTGAGAACTGTTGTTCCCTTTACACGTTTAGAGTTAACTAGAAAGTTAATCTATTTGTGTTTATGACTAATACAATGTTATGATTAATTCTAACAGTTATAAAACGTGAATATAGAAAACTCAATATAATTTTCAACGTTTAAATTCTTATTAGAAATGAATCAAAGAATCTATACCCAAGTGTTTTGCGGAACAAACACTTGGTGTCTCCTATCTAAACTCAAGTTTTGCTTGAGTGGTAACAATGCGACCTCACTGAGCTATCTCAGGGATACGTTACTCTTTTTAGGAGAGAAGTTGTTTTGCAAAAGTCTAAGCTTTAATTGTACAAAACACACTCAACTTCTCTCCTTCTCAATCTATTTATACACAAGTAAACTGAGTAAAAGTAATTAAAATATTACAAGTTGTTGAGCAAGCGTGTCTGACAATTACAACAGTAATTGTCATTTCCAAGAACCAATAGAAATGGCCTATTAAGTCTTTAGGAGTGGTTGGTCTGACACTCCAAGACTTTAAGCCGTCTTAGGAAGGATTTCTTCCTGACAAGATAAGATTTGATCTTATCTTAAATCCTTCCTAGATATTTCTGCCTTTCTTCTCAGGCACTTAGTTCTTCAGGACACGCTTCTCAGTTATCATTCATAATTACTTCATTGTTGTTTTTATTGGTTTTAGATTTGAATCTACGATTCATGTTTTGTTTTGGGTGATGATTTTTTGAAGTGGGTGGGGATTTGGTGTTTGTCAGTCACCTATAAATGTGTTTCTCCCCCTCAAAAATTGCTATATTAGTAGCAGTTTTTGAAGATTCATATTTATATTTTTTGAAGAATGTTATCAGCAATCATGCATGGATCTGGCTCATAAGAATGAACCTTAGGCTATGATACCACTTGTTGGTCCATGAAATTGAGTAAAACAAGAACAGTTCATTGATAGTGAAAAGAATTGTTACAAGATTACTCAAAACCTATTAGATTACATGATAACATATTCAACTTCTTAAAGGGGATACTTTCGGTATGGTATCCCCTTAGGTGAGGGTTTTTCCTCTTGGGTGACAAATAAACTCTCACTGATCCAAGCTTTGCTTGTGATTCAGTGAGAGTGATGATCCTATTAACTAATACACTATGTGTATTCTATTTGTTTGTTTAGGAATCCATGCTATCTCTATTACAAGGCACACTATATATACAGGAAAATAAACAAAGTCAAGTGTGGTAGGTATGAGTAGACATCCACTTGTTGTGAGTTGTCATCCACTTGTTGTGAGTTGTCATTCACCAAGTGGTCCCTCTTCATCTTCCTCTTTTTTCTTTGTCAGACTTCTATCTTATCTTGTAGAAGTTCGTGCCCATATTTATCAGTCTGCTTGTAGAGATAGTATCTTCAGGGTCACTGAGACATTTGTCAATTCTCAGTGATACTGGTGTTGTTTGTAGCTCGTATATTTTACTAACTGACACCGTATCAGTAAGTAAAGTGTTTCTTCAACAACGGGCTTTTTACAACACTTACTGATTTCTTTATCAGTGAGTAACCCACTATTTTATCAGTGAGTTAGGCTATTTTATGTTCAAATCTTGTCAGGGTACTTGGGTCAAATTCTTGACCCAACAGATGGGTTTCCCAAATAAATCAACACCGATTTTTGGTGAAGTGACCATTAGTGTACCAACAGAGTCACAATTTTCCATACCATGTTTTTTTAAAATCTCAATTGTATATTTAGCTTGATTAATAAAAATACCACGAGGGGATTGGTGTATTTGTAAACCAAGAAAGAATTTTAGTTCCCCCATCATGGACATTTCAAATTTGCTTTTCATGAGATTTTCAAAATGTTTTGAATGTTTCGGATTAGTGGACCCAAAGATAATGTCGTCCACGTAAATCTGAACAATCAAAATGTCACTTTTGAATTTTCTTGTAAACAAGGTAGAATCAACTGTTCCTTTGGTGAAATTGTTTTGGATCAGGAAAAGTGATAGTTCGTCATACCACGCTCTTGGAGTTTGTTTTAAACCATAGATGGTTTTCTTTAGCTTGTAGACGTAGTCTGGATGTTCTTTGTGAATGAATCCTTCTGGCTGACTCACATACACTTCTTCTTTCAGAGTTCCATTCAAGAATGTTGTCTTGATGTCCATCTAATATATTGTGATGTTTTTGTGAGCTGCATAGGCTAAGAATATCCTGACTGCCTCAAGTCTTGCTACTGGCGCGAATGATTCTTCGAAATCTATCCCTTCTTCCTGTCTGAATCCTTTAGCCATGAGACGAGCTTTGTTGCGAATGACAGTCATTTCTTCATCCTTTTTGTTTTTCCATAACCATTTGAGATCAATGACAAGTTTGTCAATTGGTCTTGGAACTAATTCCCATGTATCATGTAACTGGTATTGAAGAAGTTCTTCCTGCATCGCTTCAATCCATGCATTGTCTGCCATCGCCTCCCGAATGTTCTTTGGTTCTTTTAGGCTTACAGAACAAATGTAGATGCACATATCAGAGTCGGTGGCGAGTTTTCTTCTCGTCTGAACTGGCCTTGAAGGTTCACCAATAACTTGTTCTATTGGATGGTCTTTAGTCCACTTGAGTGTAGAAGGGTACCTTGGGTTTAACATATGCGTGTTAGATGGTTCTTGTAACCTTGAAGATGATTCAGCTGAGTCCGTTGCAAACGGGTTTTCGAACACTTCTTCTTCTAACGCAGCATCGTTTTGATTATGTGTTTGTTCTTCTTGAAATGGTGTACTTTGATTTTGCTCATCAACTCTTGGTAGAAAAATTTCTAGAATTGGAGTTTTCACAACCGATAGCCATTTTCTTCATTGTGTGCAAAAGCGGGTTTGGATCTTTAATTAGCATATGAATGGTTTGAGCAGAATGACCCGTTTTCACAAGCAAATCTTCCAACTTTTTAATTGTTTCTTGTTTCTCAATGATTTCATCAAGAAGATCATTTTCTCGTTTTGAAAAATCTGATTTCAACTGTTTCTTTTCTTTTTCAAGATCAGAACAAGTTGATTTTTGTTTAGAAAGGTGGTTTTTCAAATCTGAAATTTCCGTGTTTAAGGATTTTATTTTCATGTTTAAATTAACATCAAGTGTGTCAAAATTGATTTACAATTGTTTTTCTCTTAAAACGGAGTTTTGATAACCAGTTTCTAATTCTGACTGTCGTTTTTGATGAAATTCAAAAGCTTTTTCGTTTTCCTTATACCTCTCAAGCTCAGCGGTCATTTTCTCATTCGCGGCCTTAACATCGCGATTGACCTTTTTAACTTTCTCAATTTCAATACTACAATTATTCAATAATTATTCAAAGAGAGCACGGGTTTCCTCATCATTCTCAGCATGCTGTGACTCTAGGCCTCCATTATGATTCATATCTGGAGTTGCCAAATCAATATTGCTACTACTTGGCGTGTCCAGGTATGTATCATAAGTAGGTGCTAAAATCGCAGAATCTTGTTCCTCATGAGGAGACATATCAAATATTTCATTATTGTCGCATGTATTGAATGATGGTACCTTAGAGACTGCATTGGTGTCATAAACAGGAGGTGTGTCAGAATCCGTGTCATACTTAGCCTCCTGAAGATTTGCCATGAATATGCAGTTTGCATCGATATCTTCAATGTCTTCCATATCATCCACGAGAGCCATAAAATCATTTTCTTCAGCATTCAACTGAAACCCTGCCGTTTCCTTTTGTGCCAACAGCAATGCTTTCTGCATATATGCTGGATCTTTTTTTTTCGGCTTGGTGGGACAGTTCCTTTCCATATGACCGACTCCCTGACAGTTGAAACACTTTACTGGATTACCCTGATTCATATTTCCAAAATTCCCAGCAACTGGAGCAGCAACATTCCCAATCTGATTACCCACTGTCTGATTCCCAGCATTCTGACCCCTCTAATTTCCAACAACTTGACCCATCTGATTCCCTGCATACTGACCCATCTGATTTCCTGCATACTGCCCTTGATTACCTATCTGAAATCTGGTAGCATATCCTTGCTGATTCCCAATAACCCCAACCATTTATCCTTGTTGACCCATATTGAAACTCGGTTGTGCAATCTGCCTGTTGCGAGTGTTCGATGAAATCCTTTGGTTGTTGTTAGTTGGTGTGGAATAGCGTCCTTGGAATGCCTTTGTCAAATAAGCAAATGCTTGTGTCAAAGCAGCAGTAGACTCATCATTGTCAGTGAACTCTGGTTCTTGGAATTGTGGATATTGTTGTTGTGGAATAACTTGTTGTTGTTGTGGGTAGAATTGTTGTTATGGTATGACAACAGTTTGTTGTTGTGGAACATATTGTTGTTGCATGTAGTTGTGATTGGAGGATGATGATGGTTGTGTATTCACTGGTGCAGGTGATGGTGTTTGAGCAATTAATACAAGAGGATCATGATTCTTTGCTAATCTCTCTTTCCTGACTTCATTAGCCTCAGCCTGGTTTTGCTTCAGAAAATCATAGAGCTGATCATAGTTCACCTGGTGTAGATCCTTGGTTTGGTTGACAATAGTGACATATTTTCCCCATTCTTCTTGAAGATTGTTGATGAACTTGATGTTGCTTACGATTTGTCATTGTGTTAACTTGTTTCTGATTAGCTCGTTCATTAGAGTGCAAAACCTGGTATAGTAGGATTCAATGGATTCTCCTGGAGTGGATGTAAACTTCTCCCATTCAGTTAGAAGCTTGTTTTCAACATCTTGTTGCCCAATTTATGTGCCATGACATAGCCTTCTAACTCGTTCCCACATGTCATAGGCAGTTTCACAACTCTCGTGGTAATCCTAGTTGGATTAAGTGCATTGCCATATCATCAGCTACGATCTGCTTCCTATCTTCTTCTGTGTATTCATCTTCTGATTGTTCACGAAAGAATGGTAGAACAGGAGGTGTTCCATTTGGATCTCCAGGGTCTTGAATTTGACGAGGCTTGAAGGGTCCATTCTTAATAGATTGGAGCAGGAGTTTACCATCAGGTTTTGTTTTGATGTAACGAAGCATACGGCTTGTCCATGGAAGATATCCACCTTTTTCAACCATAGGAGGACGGTTTTCTGCACCAGTGATGAACTCAAATAAGTACATATTATTACTATCATTTATCCTATTAATTTGACTTGTTTTACTATATTATGTATGAGGATTGATACTTAATCGTTTACTTTTGTAATTCTCAGTTGAAAACAAGCATTTGGTGAAACTTGGCGATTTTGGACTAATTATGGGGCAAAACATGCAAGAAGTTAAGAGTCTACTGAAATGTACAAGATCAAGACTATTCTGCTCCAGATGCGCCGCATCTCACTTATGACATGCGCCGCATCACTATCAATATTTCACCAGATACGATCCAAGATACAAGAGGACATGCGCCGCATCTATAAATGGAGTTACGCCGCATCTTCTGGCGGTGTACGAATATTCCTGAATATTATAATCTTGGACCCCACGCGAAGTTAAGTCAATGCGCCGCATCTACTTACTAGATGCGCCGCATCTTACCCTCAGACAGAAACTATAAATACCCCAAGACCAGACGAATTTCGGGGGACACATATTATATACGAAGACCGAAGACCAGAAACCTAGGACGAATTCAGTCAAGGCAGCAGCACAAGACACACCCAAATCAAAGATACAAGAGCTGTAAGAAGGTGCTACATGTGTTTAATTCATTAAGTAGTTTTGTTTTATTGTGTTAGTAAACTTTAATTCATCAAGATTGGTGGCTTGTGTAATGTGACAACGGAAAGATTGCACTCCCTTAAAACTGCTTTCTCATTAATTAAAGTTTATATGTTGGTGTCATTGGTGACTTTTATTAGTGCATTAATAACCTCTGTGTCTAGCTGAGCGTTGATCGGGTCGCCATGCCTCTGCCCTCGCCTGTTTATTAGATCGCCTATGCATTCTATGGTCTGTAGAAAAGTAGGAGAAAGATAAATGGGATAGTCATAAGTAATCATTAAGGGTTTACTCGCCGATAAGATTAGAACCAACGAGAAAGGACTTAATCTCGGTGCGTTGCATCGAACTATACACTTCATATAACACTAGCAATAAAACAAGTGACAAACTACTTATCATAAGGACAGCCCTCTTATTGTCTCAAGTATTTATCTGTGTACGTGTGTGCTACTTGCTGATTCGTGCCTATTGGTTTGGTTTATTATTTAATTGTAACCAAATCGTGCCAGTCTCTCAGGCTGAACCCCCTTGCGTTAGAATAGGTTGTATAGCTAACTTAATTTATTAAAATACTGATTAGAATAACTAGATAATACGTTCCACTCTTAGTGATCGACACTCTACTTACCATTATATTCATACTGACCGGGTACACTGCTCGTTAAGTGTATGTGTTATTGATAAGTCGGCTAAATATAAATTTAAAACTTGAGTAGGCATTAAAACTGCTAAACCGCAACGACACATCGCACCGCATCAAGTTTTTGGCGCCGCTGCCGGGGAGTGAATTGTTATTATCTGTTAATTTGATTAGTATTTTAATTAGGCTTTTAATTTTTAATCTAACCGCTAATTTTGTTGTGTATTAGCTTAATTTGCATTCATTGTACTATTTTGCATATTTTCTGTTTTTGTGTGTTATTTGTTTGCTTTTGTTTGTTTTTATTTTCGTGTGTTTTTATTTGTTTTAATTTTTCGTATTTTTTTGTTTTCTGTTATCGTTGTACTGAGCTAAATCGAACGATACGGCGCATCTGATTTATCAGACACGGCGTATTGCGTTCAATTTTTTATAAAATACAACGCGTTTAATTAATTCGATACGACGCATCTTTTCCCCAAGATACGGCGTATCTGTTTTTAATAAGAAATTTTTTTCTAGGCAATAAAGCGATACGACGCATCTTTTCCCCAAGATACGGCGTATCTGTTTTTAATAAATTTTTTTTTCTAAACATTAACGATATACGACGCATCTACTTTAGCAGATACGGCGTATCTATTATTTTAATTAAAAACAGTTTTCGATTAATTAAACAGATACGGCGCATCGATCTCTATCGATACGGCGTATCTTCTGAATCAAAAATCTTATATTTTGAAACGTAACAAAAATATGGCGCATTAACTTTTGTTAATACGGCGCATTTAATTTTAAATAAATATCGATTTTTGATTATTAAAATTGATACGGCGCATTCAAATTTCTAAGCGGCGTATCTATTTTCTGAATAAAGTCTGATTTAATTTTAACGATTATAAGATACGGCGTATCCAACTTTTTGGATACGGCGCATCGTCTGCAGATATCAGCTATTTGTATTCTTATATCCGTTTCTATATTCATTAATTTCTCTTCTAGCGAACAAATCCTACTGATGATTTTACCTTTGATGACAGATTTTGCTATGGAGGACATGTCAGTTAACGGATATCTTGCTAAGGAATGCTTGCTTTCAGATTCATTCAATGTGCTCATGATCGATGCAGATTTATTCTCTTGGGAGACCCCTCTTGAAGCTGCTTTTAAGGAATTCATGCGTTTATGCAACATTGACAAAGGGGTATTCTCTTATGATGTATTTGTGAGGTACACTGGAGATGAATTGTCGATCTTATGGCCTATCATTGAATCCAAAGGATTGGCTTGGACTACTATCGAAGAAGATGATGGGAAATTCTATCTTGCATACATGGACTCAAGCAACAAAAGCTGTGATGGAGGCAATACCCAAATCTCTTACATGCCTTATTCCGAACAGTACTGGGGATTAAATGAGAACTATCTGGACGATGACAGAATTTATGCTGTGGCGGAGTTACTATTTCATGGCAAGTTGGTAAGATTGATGGACCTCTCCCTCAATGATTGGCTTGAACTTAAATATGGTAGTCCGAAATTTGCCCCTGCAAATGAAGTCAAGCAGATTATGACTTCATGGTTGACACGGAATTTTAGGGAGCAATTTAACGAGTTCATGGAGATAAAGAGGAAAATGATTGAAAAGACTTGCTTTGACGTTAACCACGATCCTAACGATGTTGATTTTTCAGAATGGTTGGCTAGTAAGTTTAATAACCATAAGAGCATGGATCGAGCTACTAAGGATGCATTATGGGTATATTGGATGAGAGGAGAAGACGAAGAAGTAGAGAGCGACTATGGGTCATCACTTCATGATTCTACAGTCAATGAGGGGATTGAAGAATTATTTAGAATTGACATTGATGTGTTCGATTATGAGACACCCTTGTGCAAGCAGTTCAAGGAATTTAACTACCTTCTTCGAGTCGACAATGATGTGCTTACTGGAGATTTACCAGGATTCAAGACTTATGATGATTTCAAAAACACCTGGTACTACGAATGGAATGACCAAATACCATGGGTTTGGGATAAACCATGGGAATTTGAGCACATTAATCACACCTGTACACCCTTCGTTTTCAAGGATGGGAGTAGTGTTTGGCCGACCTGCGATTATAAGAGTGACGGAACCTGTAATGGGGGAAGTATTATTGGGATGAAACGGGTTGGAAAGGATGTAACCTTTGAAGATTATGAGTGGTACGATAATGTTGAAGACTGCCCATGAAAAACTGAAGCTTTGCAAGAAAAGGGTAGAATTGAATACTTGAAAGGACTTAAGGGAACATCAAATACTACTTTCTGGGAATGGGTGCATGAACAATTTGATGATTACACGAAGCTTAGTCGACGGCTACAATGGGAATTGGAAAGAGAATGGGAGGCGATTCAAGATGATGATAACAATAAGTCATTAATTGATGAACTAGATGACTATTTAATTAAGGATCCTTATTTTAAGTATGTTGATAAAGACGAGGAAGAATTCACCAAAAGAAAGTGTCAACTACTTGGAATTCCTTATAATGAGCCACCCATGATTATTTCCGAAAAATTTAAAATCATCAAATATTCTTTGGGACCTGATGAAGAGTATGTTACGACGAAGACCAAGAATTATAGAAGACTAAGCCGAACGGAAGAAAATGTCGCAAAGCTATATGGGAACATCTTTCGGATGAAGGAAGAAGGATGGACCGTGACAAGGACCAAATAATGAGCTGAACGTGAGTCTAACTTGAAGACTCTGGAATAAAGACAAGTGCTTACCGGGAGACAACCCGGATTTATCTTTTAATTTTCTGTTTATGTGTCGAGTCAGTCAGGCCGCAGAGGATACGGCGCATCTCAATTCTGAGATGCGACGCATCTCCTGCACAGGTCATATCTTATTTTACTTTTCTGCATTTTTTACTTTTCGACTTTAAAACTTTTTATCAGTTTATTTCAATGCGGCGCATCCCTGGTTAAGGATGCGGCGCATCTTTTATTCTGATCCGTATTTATTCCAGGCTCGATACGGCGTATCTTCTTCCATAAGATACGGCGCATCGACTGACCTGATGATTTTCATTTTTAATTTTTATGTTTTATTTTTTCCTAACTACTAATGTATTATGCAAGTTGAACCTTTCTTAACTTAGGTGTGTTTTAAAGCCTTGGTGGTATTATAGATTCCTGCATTTCCTGTGGATACATCAAATATGAAGCTTAAACGTTCTAATCCACAAGAAAGATGATTTTTGCTCTAATACTAATGGAGGATCATACTGAGCAAATCTCAGGGGAGTTTTTCTGTTCTAATTCTTTTATTTTCCAGTTTTTAAACTTTCATACAAACAACGAGGACGTTGTTTAACTTAAGTGGGGGGATTGGAGAATTAGAACACTTAACACTTACTTGTCCTAAACTTTTCAAAATATGCTTAAAATGTGCTTAATATATCAAAATTTAAAATTTTTTAGCATGTTTTTGTTTAAAGTCTAAGTTGCATAGCTGCACACATGACGTTATTTTCAAAAAAATTGTGATTTTTCAAAATTCACAAATCTATGAGTGTGCCGGTGACTTGTAAACTTTAGAACTTGGCTTGTATACTATTCGAGACCACCATAATAAGTATTATTTATATAATTGGAATGACTTGTCTAAATTGGTAAATTTCTAGGATTACACCCAAATAGCCTTTATATGTTATGTGATATTAGCTAACTACACTGGTTAGTTAACCCCCGTATAAACCCTTTGTTACTCTCACTTTTAGAGTAAGATACCCCTAGAAAAACACTCAGAGCCATTCCTTTCGTTTCTTACACCTTTGTTTAAAATGTTTCGTTACACCTTAAACCTTAGCCTACCCTATAGATTAAAATCCGTGGTTGGTTAATTGCTATAGGCAAAGTGTGTTTCCTTACATTACCTGTGTTCGCGTGCGTAATTCATTATCTATGGTTAGGTCGGGAAATTGCACAATGCAATTGGAGTGAAAGTAAATATTGTATATCTTTGAGTTTATTTTTCGTGTGTTTACTACTTTCACTATTACCGTTATTTCTGAAGTCATGAAAAGTATGGAAAAATTATCCAGAATTATTGTTTTGGTGATGTGGTGAAATTTTACACATCTATGTTTATGTTATTATATATAAAAAAAAAAAAAAAAAAAAAAAAATCGAAAAAACGAGAAAAGAAAAAGAAAAAAGAAGAAAGTTGGATGTTTGTTTTAACCAGCGATGTAAAGTTATGTAAGTGGTCGATATCACCACTAGTTGTTGTATATTATATCTATGGATTGAATGGGAGTTGGCAGTTATGGGAACGTCAACTAAGGTTTATTCTTTGATTAAGATCTTGTTGAGTATAATTCGTGTCTACCTAAAGCGTGTGTTTCAAGTGTTAAAGCGTGAGTTATTCAATGATATGAGTCTTATTCATGGGATGGTTGGGATAGTGATTAACCACACTTAGGATTTTAATTTATTTGTTTTGTTTATTTTTCATTTTACACCAATTTATATCCCAAAAATTATCCATACCCTATTTATTCTTTATCCATCCAAACCTTTGATTTATTGAGATTAGGGATTTGAGCAATCTTAAGTATCGTAGTCGTGGATTCGGCTATGTATTTATGATTTTGTCGCCCTTTTTGATATATTATTATTGGTGAAGTTTGGACCTATCTTTAGCCTATTCGAGTTAAGGATTTGAGCAATTGCAAGTATCGTGTTCGTGGATTCGATCATGTATTTGTGATTTTGTCGCCTTTTCTGGAATTTGAGATCGATAGAGATTAAGAATAATTAACCCTTAAGCCTAAAAACCCTTTTTACCGCTTTAGACTTGTTATTCCTTGGCTTTAGTGGGGGAGATGAGTATACTTGCCAAGCTTATGATAGAATATTCGTCGCGACTAGACAGTTAAACGATTAGATTTGCTTTTATCAAAATATTTTTATTCTACTTCTAATTCGTTAAGTGTTTAGTTGTCTGATTATGACAAAAACGAATACATGCTTAAATATAAAAATAAATCCTAATATCCTTTAGGATACATTTTCATAAGATTAATTCTAAGGTTTACTTGGGGACAAGTAAAGTTCAAGTGGGGGGATATTTGATGAACTCAAATAAGTACATATTATTACTATCATTTATCCTATTAATTTGACTTGTTTTACTATATTATGTATGAGGATTGATACTTAATCGTTTACTTTTGTAATTCTCAGTTGAAAACAAGCATTTGGTGAAACTTGGCGATTTTGGACTAATTATGGGGCAAAACATGCAAGAAGTTAAGAGTCTACTGAAATGTACAAGATCAAGACTATTCTGCTCCAGATGCGCCGCATCTCACTTATGACATGCGCCGCATCACTATCAATATTTCACCAGATACGATCCAAGATACAAGAGGACATGCGCCGCATCTATAAATGGAGTTACGCCGCATCTTCTGGCGGTGTACGAATATTCCTGAATATTATAATCTTGGACCCCACGCGAAGTTAAGTCAATGCGCCGCATCTACTTACTAGATGCGCCGCATCTTACCCTCAGACAGAAACTATAAATACCCCAAGACCAGACGAATTTCGGGGGACACATATTATATACGAAGACCGAAGACCAGAAACCTAGGACGAATTCAGTCAAGGCAGCAGCACAAGACATACCCAAATCAAAGATACAAGAGCTGTAAGAAGGTGCTGCATGTGTTTAATTCATTAAGTAGTTTTGTTTTATTGTGTTAGTAAACTTTAATTCATCAATATTGGTGGCTTGTGTAATGTGACAACGGAAAGATTGCACTCCCTTAAAACTGCTTTCTCATTAATTAAAGTTTATATGTTGGTGTCATTGGTGACTTTTATTAGTGCATTGATAACCTCTGTGTCTAGCTGAGCGTTGATCGGGTCGCCATGCCTCTGCCCTCGCCTGTTTATTAGATCGCCTATGCATTCTATGGTCTGTAGAAAAGTAGGAGAAAGATAAATGGGATAGTCATAAGTAATCATTAAGGGTTTACTCGCCGATAAGATTAGAACCAACGAGAAAGGACTTAATCTCGGTGCGTTGCATCGAACTATACACTTCATATAACACTAGCAATAAAACAAGTGACAAACTACTTATCATAAGGACATCCCTCTTATTGTCTCAAGTATTTATATGTGTACGTGTGTGCTACTTGCTGATTCGTGCCTATTGGTTTGGTTTATTATTTAATTGTAACCAAATCGTGCCAGTCTCTCAGGCTGAACCCCCTTGCGTTAGAATAGGTTGTATAGCTAACTTAATTTATTAAAATACTGATTAGAATAACTAGATAATACGTTCCACTCTTAGTGATCGACACTCTACTTACCATTATATTCATACTGACCGGGTACACTGCTCGTTAAGTGTGTGTGTTATTGATAAGTCAACTAAATATAAATTTAAAACTTGAGTAGGCATTAAAACTGCTAAACCGCAACGACACATCGCACCGCATCAACCAGCTGCATGAATGTCTTGCTAAGTTGCCATTGGTGAAGTTCTGTATGATAAAGTTGATCTTGGATCGGTGCAGAGATTTTGGAGTTGTGTTTGGTGAAGGTTAAATTCAGTTGTTATAGTGAAATTCTGGTCTTAAACTTATGATCATTTGAAGTTTAGTCATTAAAAATCAAGGAGAAGTCAATTCCAATGGAGTTTGTTAAATTCCGATGACCTTTGTCTAATTTCGATGGATTTTGTCAAATTCCGATGGGTGTTGTTTGAATTCCGATAGATTGCATGCAATGTCATTGGACTAGGGAAATTTCGATGAAACTTGGAAGTTATACAATTTCGACAAAATCACAAGATCCCGATTCCGACAAAATCACAAAATCACAATTTCGAAAAAATCACAATTTCAATGAAATTAAACAATTTCGACAAAATTTCAATTTCGACAGAAATGTGCAATTTCGATAAAATCTATCTAATTCGTACAAATTAGAAGATGTTTTCTTTGTCGAAGTATTCCACACACTTATGCAAGCACGGGAATACTGAGTTCTCGTTTGATCTCGAAGTAACCAAGTTCTAGCTGAATTCCGATAAATAGTACAAATCCAATTCCGACAAACTTCAAATCTGAATTACGAAAAATGCTAGAAAGCTGGAATTCTGACAAACCCTAGAAGATCTGAATTTCGACAAACCCTAGAAAACTCTGAATTCCGACAAACCCTAGAAAGCTCGAATTTCGACAAACCCTTAAAGATCTGAAATGCGACAAACCCTTACATCAATTTTGACAAATGGACAGTTGGATTAAAGATCAAATATCTTCAAAAACTCTTAAATAACTATAAAGTTTCAACCTTTATCGCCTATATTCAACTTTGCCCAATTTCGATAAAAAGCCAAAACTTTTGCACGATACAAAACCAGTTTTTTGGATATTGATTCAATATAAATACCAAAACTCACTAAGAATACGTAGATCACTATGAAAAACAACAACTTTTAACCTAAAAATACGTAAAAATCAAAGCTTTTGACAAAAAGCTAACGTTTTTATTGACAAAAACGCAACTCTTTGGTCGACTTTGATAAAAAAAAAAAAAAAAAAAAAACCGAAACAAACTCACTCCTAAATCGATGTTTGGCTATTGATACCACTTGTAGGACACATGATCTTACTCTATCACACACTATATGTCTCGTATAAACCACAAGATGGATCGAATGTATGGTTATCTAAGTCGTGTATCTATTAAAGAGAGAATAAGAGATGAAGAGAAACTATATTAATAAACACACACATACACACACAAATGCCCACACCTACCAATCCCCAAGCACACATACAAATGAGGTGTGGTGAGGTATATATATAGTTCAAACCTAACGAGCCATGGGCTTTCTTCATGGACTTTGTATTGGACTAGTAGAACTTAACTTATTACATATTAGATTAGTCCATGAGCCCTTAGACTATCCTATTACATAAACAATGACATATTACAAAGTTGAAATAACGCAAATGACCATCACTTTTTATAAATGCTAGCAATCTTCCCCTAAGGGATGGTCATTCCAATGACGCTCCATGTGATTAGGTCTTTCGTCTTCTTGTTTTTGAACTTTGTGTGTCGTTGTAGAATAGTCTTTGTTCATTGTTCCTTCATGCTTCGTGATCTTTGAGATAATCGTCTTTTGGTCCTTTTTGCCTTTGATCAACATCTTCACAGGTTTACAGTGTCGTCTTTTCCAACATACTCATACTTCTTGATAATATTTTGATCTTCATACGTATGTCTTCCTCACTTGATACATGAACTTGTCCTTGACATCTTGATTAGCTTTTTGACTTTGTAGTAACACTTTGTCTTTAGCTTGATCTTTTTGTCTTGAACATTTTTCACTTGAGCTTGTTGAGGATGATCTTCGTAAGTATGAGTATGAGGAGATGTAGATGTTGAGCTATATGATGATGGTAAATGGACTTTCCTCAGTACCTGCATAAAACAGTTAGTAATAAAGCGTCCAGCACTTACAGGTTTGGACTTCGAGATTGTTAACAGCATAGTGTGAAAACTTTCTCTAATCCTTACCAAGGCCGTTCCTGAACTGGATGCCCCCGAGAGAGCTAACTCTGATACACCGAAGTGTATCAATGATTCAGGTGAGCCGCTGAAGTATACCGGAGTATCACTTCACGACTGTAGACCGTTTGAAGCAAATATCTATCATGATATGTAAGCAAGATCCGAAGATCTTCATTAAGACTCTTGTACACCTTGTGTCATTTTTTGTAAACACAGGTGTATTATATTAGAAGTGTGCCTAAGATATCTTTGAATCTCATGGCTCTAGACTCGATTATGTACGTTTTGGTTTTAGTAGACGGAGGCATGGAGCAGAGTGCCACCTTCTCAATATCAATACATCTCGGAGTGAGAGGCTGATAGATCATGTAAGGTTCTCCGTGAGAAATGAAACAAATATCTTTTAATAGATATCTGAGTGGCTAGGAGGGGTTGTGTAGCGCGTCACTGGGTCCATGACGTCTTGTCTTCAATGTCAGTATCATCTTTATGATAACCGGTAGAGGATGTATTGACCCGGTTTTTGCCCTAAGTTTTTATGGAAGGCTATTTCTTTTCACCCTTTCATAAACTTTTCTTTTTAATTCTTCAACCCCTTCTTTCTCCTTTCTCATTTAATCATTTTTTTTCTTTTCTTTATTTATTTATTTATTTTCAATCATACCTAAGGACTTCTAATTCTAATCTATTGTAATTGTCCTTGGGTAGATCCCTCCGGCTCTGGCGGATCATAGGACATAAACCTAACCATAATCACCTTATTGCTCCATGATTATCCTAGGTTCATTGATCACTTGCCATAAAACCTTTTGTGAAAATCTCTCAAAGTGTTTATGATTAAACACATTTTTTGTTAACACTTCGAGAGTTTTGAATTTTCTGAAATACTCCCCCTTCACATGTGCTTATGCATTTTAAGATAAGTTTGCACATCGTGGGTAGAGTTTGCACATTTTGAATTGATCGATTTTCAGTGAACATGACCGTTGTGAGACACGTTTACATTACTAGTTAGTGTTGGGAATTTAATTTGAGTTGATATTGACAAAATATGAAAGATGAAGGAGACTTATGAAGACAAAGATGAAGGACCTAAACTGTTAAATATTAAATGTCTTTGTAACCCTAATCTCTATTATATAAAGAGATGGGGCGTGTATTTTATAGATACAGATGTTAGAGATGTAACATCCAGGAAAGGGGTGTGTGTGTGTCTAGGCGTCAAGTTCCTACAATTGACACCTAGTGTTTGGTTGTTAGTAGTTGTTAGAGATGATGACGAAGAAATCTTGTAGCAATAATAATGATAGTTTTGTTTTATCCGCTGCGTACTGTTCTTATTCATTATTATTGTTTATCCCATTTGCTCTAAACGATCCACGAAGTTGTTTAATTATAACTTCACAATTGGTATCAGAGCCAAGGGGCTCGTGATCGTGGGATTAAACAAGGTTTGGCTTGTCAAAGATCGAAGAAACAAGAAAATTTTGTAACTGGTTAAATTTTCGTAACTCACTGCAGGGCTGTTTTCAAAGGATGATAACTCCTTCGCTAACCATTGGATCGGGCTGAAATGTTTACTGAAGGTTCTCCTTACATCAAGGAAGATTCTCACCGGAGGGATCTTTTATCTGAGCTTTTGATTGGAAGATATAGCTCGTCAAAGTCTGCTGCAGACAGGTTTTCAGAAATTCAAAATTTTCAAGTTTTTAGGGCTTTCAAGTTTCTTGTTTGAATCTTTATTGTTGCTGCATTATAACAAGATCTTGATTGCCTTAATTCAGCACATAAACCCTAGGTTTTCAAAGTTCATAAATTATTAGGGTTTATTAGGGTTTTGTGTTTGGTTAAGTTCTTATTTGACGCAAACCCTAATTCATGTATCTGCTACTGTTTCATGTTGATAAAGATGAGCTTGTTCTGTGTATGCTTTGATTGTTGCGTGATGATAATGGAAGGAAAGGTGTTTAGGGTTTTTCACAACCCTAGTATGATAACTCTTGATCACGTTTCAAGTTCTGGTGTTGCTTTCACAGTTACTGGGTTTTTATTCACAGTTACTGGGTTTTTAACGAGCCATGGGCTTTCTTCATGGATTTTGTATTGGACTAGTAGAACTTAACTTATTACATATTAGATTAGTCCATGAGCCCTTAGACTATCCTATTACATAAACAATGACATATTACAAAGTTGAAATAACGCAAATGACCATCACTTTTTATCAATGCTAACAGACCATATTAAGATCTTTCAGTCGGCAGCCAAAATAGAACGCTGGGCCATGCCAACCTGGTGCCACATGTTCAATTCCACATTAACAGGATCCGCTAGGGTTTGGTTTGATGATCTCCCACCGGAATCCATAGATAGCTATGATAACTTGAAAGAAGCATTCCTAGCCAATTTCCTTCAGCAAAAGAAATGTATCAAGGATCCGGTTGAGCTCCATCATATTAAACAGAGGGAAGGAGAATCCAAGAAAGACTTCGTGCGTAGGTTTAAGGAAGAAAGTAGACACGTGAAAGGAGCACAAGAAGCCCTGAAAATTTTGGGATTCATGCATGGAATATCCAACCCAGAGTTAATCAAGCGTTTGCATGACAACATTTCGAAGTCTGTGGATGAAATTATGAGGGTAACTACGTCCTTCCTCAGGGGAGAAGTAGCGACCGGAAATCAGGAGCGGAAGAAATCACTTCCGCCATAGAAGCAGCAGGAAGGAGGTCAAAAGCAAAATTTTCGGAAAGGGGGATTTAAGAGCCAACAAAGAATGGAAAGAAAGCAAGATAGATTCCCTTTCCTCTCTAAATCCCCGAAGGAAATTTTAGCTCTGGAAAAGGAAAAGTTCTAACCTCTACCTCCGATGACAACTCCGGTTGAAAAAAGGAACAATAATAAATTTTGTGAATTCCATGGTGAAGTGGGGCATAACACGGACGAATGTATGCACTTAAAGAGGCAAATAGAGGAACTGCTCAAGAATGGAAAACTTTCACATGTAATCAAAGAGCTGAAGCGAAATAATGGGAAAGACGAGTCAAAAACAGCCAAAAAAGGGGAAACATCCGGAAAAGATAAGGCCTCAACAATCCTAATGGTGCAAACTTGGCAAAGAGTAGCTAGACAAAAAATAACGCAAAGCTTCTCTCCTGACCAAGAGATCTCATTCCCGTCCCTCGGGAGTAATGAAGGAACCAAAGGTCCAATGATTATCGAAGCGGAAGTCGGAGGCCACTACATACATCGCATGTATGTGGATGGAGGACCAGCTTCCGAAATATTGTATGAGCACTATTTCAAATGACTCCGGCCAGAGATAAGAAGCCAGATGGTCCCGGCCACGGTTCCTCTTATCAGATTCAGCGGTGAAGTCATATGGCTATTAGGACAGATAACACTGCTGGTTAAAATAGGAGACGAAGAACACTCAACTTTCGCATGGATGAATTTCATGGTAGTAAGGTCGCAATCACCTTACAACGGGATTATTGGAAGACCTGGAGTTCGAGAAATAAAATCGGTCCCATCAACAGCTCACGGCATGCTAAAATTCCCAGTGGAAGGAGGAGTACTCACGCTTCGTAGCAGCAGGATCATCCCGCTCGAATGCAAAATGGTCTCCGGACCAGAGGGGAAAGCTCCCGTCGACAACAAGCCAGTAGAGGAACGAATCAAAGTTGCGATTCACCCGAAACACCCAGAACAGGCGGTGGCTATAGGGTCTACCTTAACGGAGGTAGGTCGACAGAAATTATGCAACCTGCTTAGGGACAACCTGGACGTGTTTGCCTGGTGCCCAGCGGACATGACCGGTGTTCCATGAAACATAGCAGAACATCATCTAAATGTGCGTGAAGGGTGCCCTCCTGTTAGATAGAAGAAACGAGACCAGGCACCAGAAAGAAGTAAACCAATAAAAGAAGAAGTTGAGAAACTTGTTGAGGCCGGCATTATTAAGGAAGTACAATATCACAGTTGGCTGGCCAATCCAGTAATGGTAAAAAAGCATGAAGACAGTTGGAGAATGTGTGTAGACTTCAAGGCTCTAAACAAGGCATGTCCACAAGACTGTTATCCGCTACCGGAAATAGACTTGAAGGTGGAATACCTCTGCGGATACCCCTTCAAATGTTTTATGGATGCATATAATGGCTATCATCAGATCCAAATGGCAAAAGATGATGAAGAGAAGACAGTGTTCATCACAAATCAAGGGATATTTTGCTACTCAAAAATGCCGTTCGGACTCAAGAACGCAGGAGCAACATATCAGCGGCTGGTAGACAAAGCTTTCTACAAACAAATTAGCAGAAATTTGGAGGTGTATGTGGATGATTTGGTAATAAAAAGCCATACGGAAGACGAGATAATAAGAGATGTTGAGGAGACATTCCGAACCTTGAGAAATTTAAACATGAAGCTAAACCCTAAGAAATGTACTTTCGGTATGGAGGAAGGAACATTCTTGGGTTACACTGTCAACACTAAAGGCATAAAAGCTTGTCCGGATAAAGCAGAAGCCGTTCTAAATCTTCCATCTCCCAAATGTCTAAAAGATGTACAAAAACTAAACGGAAATTAGCAAGCCTAAACAGATTCCTCACTAAATCAGCGTAGAAATCATTACCCTTCTTCAAGTCACTTAAAAAATGGACAGAAAAGAGCGATTTCCAGTGGACCGCGGAAGCGGGGGAGGCATTTAAGCAAATGAAGAAGATAATAGCAGATCTCCTAACGTTAACAGCATCAATGAAATGAGGAGAACTCATTATCTACCTTTCGGCAGCAAAGTAAGCAGTGAGTGCAATGCTAATGACGGAAAGGGAAGCTAAACAAATAGCAATCTACTTTGTAAGCTGCGCCTTGAGAGGCCCGGAGATTAACTACACTCCTATGTAAAAACTAGTACTGGCTCTGGTGCACACCAGCAAATGTTTAAAGAGATATTTCCAAGCACATACTATAATAGTGATCACTGACCAACCAATTAAGCAGATACTGTCAAAACCTGAAGTAGCAGGAAGACTACAAAAATGGAGTATAGAGTTGGGTGAATATGATATACAATACAGACCAAGGGTGTTAGTCAAAGGGCAGATCTTGGCAGACTTCATAGTAGAGTGTCCAGAGGACGAATCCACGGATGAGATAATGAAAGAAGAAGAAAAACTCCCAGAACCATGAACCTTGTTCACGGACGGATCATCTTGCATAGATGGTTTCGGAGCTGGGTTGATACTCACCAATCAAGAAGGAATGAAGTTCACCTATGCTTTAAGGTTTAGCTTCAAAGCAACCAACAACGAGGAAAAATACGAAGCTTTAATAGCAGGGCTGAGAATAGCAGAACAAATGGGTGTCGAGAACCTCCAAGCAAATGTGGATTCACGGCTTGTGGCCAATCAAGTTAATGGATCATACGAAGCAAAGAAGGTAGGAATGATCCAATACTTAGAAAAGGTAAGAGCACTGGTGAGCGGCTTTAGAATGTTTTCAATCAAACAAATTCCCCGGAGCGAAAATAAAAAATCTGACGCCCTGAGAAAAATGGAGTCTACCACCTTTGCGCACTTAAGTAAACAAGTGCTAGTGGAATAATTGAAGCAAAAATCAATATAAGAAACACAAGTATTGGTAGTAGTGGAAGAAGAAGGAGATATCTGGATGACCCCAATTTATACGTACTTAATGAAAGAAGAACTACATGCGGAAACAAAGAAAGAAAGAGCCGTCAAATGAAAGTCGCAGCGGTTCGCCGTTATAAATGGGATTCTCTACAAGAAATCCTTCCTTGGACCATGGTTGCGATGTGTCGGACCACTTCAAGTAAACTACGTGCTAAGGGAAATTCATGAGGGATCTTGTAGCATGCACACTGGTACAAGATCTGTAGTAGCTAAAGCCTTGCGAACAGGGTGCTACTGGCCTACTATGCACCAGGACGCAAGGAAACTGATAATGGCATGCCAAGATTGTCAAGTGCACAAACTTGTTCCAAGAAACCCACAAGAAAAAATAACCCCAATTACTTCTCCATGGCCGTTCTACAAGTGGGGCATCGACATAGCCGGACCCTTCCCGGAAGGTTCAGGCAAAGTCAAATTCTTAATAGTAGCCATTGACTACTTCACAAAATGGATAGAAGCAAAGCCAGTTGCGACTATCACAGGTAACCAGATAAAGAAATTTGTACGGGATAACATAGTATGCTGGTTTGGACTCCCAGGAGAAATCATACCTGATAATGGAAAACAATTTCGAGATAACCCATTCAAAGACTGGTGTGAAAAGTTATGTATCAAGCAACACTTTGCTTCCGTTAAACATCCACAAGCTAATGGGAAAGTAGAAAGAGCAAATCAAAGCCTCGGAGAAGGGCTCAAAGCTCAATTAGAGGAAAGAAGTAACAATTGGATGGAGGAATTGTCACATGTTCTATGGGCATACCACACAATGATTAAGTCTAGCAATGGGGATACCCCATTCGCGTTAACATATGGAACGAAGGCTGTTATCCCAGCTGAGATAGGAATGCCTACGTGGAGGACGGCGGAGGTAGATATAGCACAAAACGATGAAGCTTTGGAAATCAACTTGGATATCTTGGAAGAAAGAAGAGAGCAGGCAACAATTCGCGAAGCAAAAATGGAAAAATATTACAACTCCAAGGTCCGTAACACAAGCTTCAAACCTGGAAACCTGGTATACCGCAACAATGACGCAAGCTATGCTAAAGAAGGTGGAAAGCTAGGACCCAAGTGGGAAGGACCGTATGAGGTCACGGAAGCACTAGGAAAAGGGGCATACAAGCTAAAAGATCGAGAAGGGAATTAACTACCCCGGACATGGAATGTTTGTAACCTCAAGAGGTGCTATATAAACCAAATGTAAGCAAACCCCTAATGCAGATTTCGCAGTGGATATTTGCATTTCAAACTCTCTTATCTATTTTACTATGTTCTTTTTAAAAATTTCAATGAATAGGTGAAGATTAGCTACCTTCACCAGTTTGCTTTAATAAGTCTTTATCTTTCACTTTGCAAAGTTGTTGGGTTTTATATTGAGTTGATAAATACAAAACAATAAAAGAAGAATGAAACAAGATGAAACTACAAGGACTTGAAAGATAAAGAATAAAAGTTAGGAAGATTTGTTTCATAATAAAGTTAGGAGTCTTTGTAAACCCTAATATCTCTCTATATAAAGAGATTAAGGGCGTGAGTTTTTAATGTGTGTTTTAGTCATGTGTTAGGAAAACACCACCAATTCCACCACTTGGGATTGGTTCAACACTGCAAGATCAATATTATTGATCCCTGTTATAGTTAGGTAACACATTCTATTGTGATTGAATAGAATTGTAGTGTGTATTTGTAAAACCTTGTTAATAACAAAGTGTTTTGATTATTCCGCTGTGCATTTTGTTTATCTTTGTTATTATATATCCTAGTTGAGTCTAAACGATTCTTATCAATTGGTATCAGAGCCTGGGGGCTCTTGATCTAAGTTCTACAAGGTTTTATTTGTCGAAGAAAGAAGAAGAAAATCGACTTTGGTTTAATTTTCGTAGTTTTATGCAGTTCTGTTTTTAAAAGGCGATATCTCATTCGTTACCCATTGGATCTTAACGAAATTTTACTGAAGGTTCTTTGCACATCAAGGTAGATTCTCACCAGAGGGATCTTCAATCTGAGCCTTCATTTGGAAGATATAGATCATTGAAGTCTGCTGCAAAAAGGTTTTTCTGAAAATCTTTTTTAGGGTTTTTATGATATCAAACTTTCTTGTTTTAGTTTCTGTCGACTTTGTATTGTTATGGAAGTTGGTTATACATTTTTTGGTGCTTACAAAGTTTATTGCTTCCATGATTGGTTGATTACTGTTAGGGTTTCTGATAATTTCAATTTAGGGTTCTTAAGGTTTTCTATTTACTGATTTCTTAAACTACTGGTATCTATCACTATGGAAGTCGATTAAATAGAAGATTTGAGATCTGTGTTCATCGAAGTCTGAAGGTTTTACAATGTCGACACATGATCAACAAGTTTTATTCAATATGGCTGGATTGTGTATGAATCGTTTTAGGGTTTATCTGATTAAGAAACGATAATCGATGGGATGAATTAAGAATTGTTGTTGTATAGTGCAGATTGTATGAAGGAAATTGCTTAATGATGATACATCTTGTAAAGTTATTGGTTCTTCTTGGTATACCAACATCAGACCTGGTGTGCCCATTAATGATCATCATTCTCTTAGGGTTTGATTGTTGATTGCATGTTCTAAATCAGACTTAAGCACGTGGACTTTAGAGAGATACTGAATTTGTGAATTATTGTTGCTGCTGTTTGAAGCTTCAGTTTGTACTGCTCGTAGTGGCAGTTAGTACTGCTTTATCAAGTTAGTACTGCTCTCTATATCATTAATACTGCTAAGACGAAGTGTTAATAATGCTGCGTTGAGACTTAGTACTGCTTTGTCATACTTAGTACTGCTTATTGTCGGTTAGTGCTGCTTACGTGTGGTTTATGTTGCTGATCTTCTTTTAATGCTACTCGATATGGATTAATACTTCTGCATTTATGTAGCCATTGGAGATTAGTACTGCTCGGTATGATATGTAGTGCTGCTTGAATCAAGTTACTACTACCCATTCAACTTAGTGCTGCTCGTTGATTTATTTGTGCTGCTGAGTTTAATGTTTATTCTGTCAAGTTTTGTTCAAGTTCGAAACTTATGAGTGAGTTTTAAGCTGCAAACTGTTAAGACTTTAGAGCTTGCACATGTAGTGAAATCGATGCACTTAAAAGGTTTTGAAGATTCTGATGTTATCAGATATGATTATGGTGCTGATTTTAATCTTGTTGAGGTTAAAGTACATGTTTTTGGTTCTCAAATAGGTTTGAGAGATGTCGGATAACACACACAAGTTTGATTATTGGTTTCAATGTTCTTCAACGTTTAAAAGGCTCGTATTTGGATTTATTTGGAATAATTGATTACGAAGATGATTGTTTATCATTTATTTGAAGATTGAAGTGGAATTACTTAGATGCGTGTTCTTATCATATCTTAAACGGCTTACAACGTTTAAAGATAACTTGTTCGTGCTTTAATGTTGTGACAATGACTTGTAAAAATCTAGCAATAGGGATTTGCTATCACTTAAAGGAGTTACATTGTAGTGCTCAGTGTCTATAGAAGATGAGAATTTTGTCAAGAGGTTGTGGTCTACTTATATATTTGGTTTTTAGTATAAGTTCAAAGTCACGTGGATAGTACAAGACATAAGAAACAAGTTTGAGTTGTTTTACTTTATCATCAAGTTCATTATACTTAGTTTTCTTCAATAGTAATCATTACAAGAAGCCTACAAAATTGGAGATTCAAGAAATGGTTAACACATGGATTTCAGAGGAAGCATATTCTAGAGTGTTTAATCATTTACACGCACCATTTGAGGGGAAGGTTTTTATAACTGCTATATTGTTATTACTACTGCTGGTTTAAGTTTCTATTGTCTTGAGTTCATTTTTAGTAAGCATTTTGGTGTTCTTCATGGAGGGTAAATTCGAGACATTGGAAGGCTGGATTAGAAGTGTGATATTGATTTGTAGTTGTGAAGATCAAAGTTGCATCTGCTTAGCATCCCCTAGTGGATAATAACAAAAAGGGGGAGAAGAAGTACATAAAAGTTTTGCAACTTGTAGATCCTTGGTGGTATAGAATGTTATGTAAAACACGAGTTAAGCTTATGGGCAAGATTGTTTCATTCATAGAAGATCTAGAAGATTTTTTTGTAAGGGGAAGATTGTTGGGTTTTATATTGAGTTGATAAATACAAAACAATAAAAGAAGAATGAAGCAAGATGAAACTACAAGGACTTGAAAGATAAAGAATAAAAGTTAGGAAGATTTGTTTTCTAATAAAGTTAGGCGTCTTTGTAAACCCTAATATCTCTCTATATAAAGAGATTAAGGGCGTGAGTTTTTAAAGTGTGTTTCAGTCATGTGTTAGGAAAACACCACCGATTCCACCACTTGGGATCGGTTCAACACTGCAAGATCAATATTATTGATCCTTGTTATAGTTAGGTAACACATCCTATTGTGATTGAATAGAATTGTTGTGTGTATTTGTAAAACCTTGTTAATAACAAAGTGTTTTGATTATTCCGCTATGCATATTGTTTATCTTTGTTATTATATATCCTAGTTGAGTCTAAACGATTCTTATCAAAAGTTATTTACATATGTGAGTAGGACGCGCACACATTCGGGCATGACCCAAGAATGTTCCGCATAACAAAAGGATGAGTAACCTAACAATTCACTCAAAGTACATAACAGGTATTGCAAACCTGGTACCGGGAGAATAACCCAAAAAATATTCAAACAAGACTATTAAATAAGCGTACCAGTACGATCTTAGAACAATAGCAAAAACAAAAATCATGATAAAAAGATCGCAAACAACTACGACACACAAACAACAGACGTACATAGAAAGCATAAATATTGTTCGACAAGTACACAAGATCAAGGACAAACTACTATAAAAAACCACATATAGTTAAAGTATAAATAAATCTAACTAGCAGGCTCCTGCACCGGAGTGGCCTCAATCTCTTTTTCAACAGAAGGGAAGACAGAAGCATCGTCTCCGGCTGTAGTTTGGCCGTCCCAATGGGTAGCTTTGGCTATCCGTGTCCGCTATATCACAATCTTCTGTCAAGGTAGGACCGGAGGATATAGTAGACAACGCAGTAGTGGTTGCAGCAGCAGCTGGCTAATCATTTATGGAAGCTGCTGTACCCGTCAAAATACCAACGGATAAGGGCTCAACTAAAGGAACATAAACATCAGCAAGCGCAGACCGATGAGCAGCCATGTTTTCCTTAATCTTCTCAACCTTTCATAGAGCATTTTCCAAAGAGAAGGATAAGGCAGTGCTACCAACAACCACCTTATCTTCAGGATTATGCACAAGAATGAAAAGTTGTTCTGGATCAGGTTGTAAATCAGCCATACTAGGAGCATCCGCAAGCGGACCCTCAATATGAAGAAGATCCATAATATCCGCAATACTGACATCTTTGTGAGTTGATAAAGTGGCCAATAAAGGGAACTCAAAGTCACGAATAGTTTGCAACGCAGACTCATAATCTACTTCCGCTGAAGGACGGTAAGCAGCAACACCCGAGAGGTCCGTACCTACCTTGCTATGAGCAATACCAGCTACCAACCCTTCCTGCATTCCCTTGACAATAGCACAACTTACAACTCTCCCAAAGGCTGCAAGGTATTCCAGAGAGTTTAAACACTTGGTGATAACAAGCTTCATGCCATGCGTCAACAACCACCGCCGCCAGCTATAACAGTGAGCAGATTAGGATAGAATTTCTCATCAAGATGCAAAGCCATCTCCACAAGGTCAACGTCCAGCTTAGCCACTTTGCGGACAACCTCATCCATATGAGCATCCTGAATCTTTTCAAATTGCTTAAAGGTCGACAGTTCAGTACGAATATCAGAACATGTAGTCTCCAATTCATGCACCTCGACCAAAAGAGACAGGCGAAATAAAAAAGGGGGGAGAAGAAAAGAAGAAGAATTGACAAAAACCCAAACTCAAAAATACATACCTGACCCGTAAGGGTATCATTTTGAGACCTTAACTCGCGTTCTTTGGCCTCAGCGGAAGACTGAAGTTCCGATACCTTCGCATCAAGAGAGTCCCATTCTCCCTGAAGCACAGAGTTCTGCTCCTTCAAGGAATTCTCTGAAAATCAGTACGGAAACTCGGACGCGAAGACAAATTGCCTCCGTGGCCTCGGCCTTGACCAAGGAAAGCTTTGCCTTCAGTTCCACCACTTCTTCATCTCTAACCTTTAGCAAGTGAGATTGTTCGTCACATTGAGCAGACAATCTCCTCTTCTCCTTGATATTAGACTCAGCACGCATCCTCACCTCAGCATTCAATAATGTCTGACGAGCTGTACCAATATTGAACTCAGAAAATAGTTGATCATGCTTCATGTCACGTACAGAAGCAAAAAATCAAGGAGGGGCGAATTCGTCGATCATCTCACGACACTTTATAGGATCATCAAGATGGGAGCCATTGGTTACATTCCATTTTGGAATATAGGCATTTCCCAGAAGGTTGGAATCAACATCAACTGCAGCACGAATACCACCAATGAGAAAATCATTACCGGTAAGATCTGAAAAGCCACCGGCATTCGGCTTGGGACAACTAGTAGACAAGCTCGCATAAAAAAATGGAGAACGTTCAGCCATTTTATCTTTCGAAGTTGAAGCAATAGCAGTAGTAGTCGCTGTCACCACTAGGGTACTGCACCTAACAAAAGAGTCAACCTCAGCATCATCAGCAGAGGTACTAGATTGATGAGAAGAATCTGAAGAGATGACAAACCTTTTGGCAGGATGGACATTGCGGAGGTTAGAACCATCAATGGAATCTTGCTCCGGAGTAGTGGATATAGGAGTAGTAATAAAAGGTTGGGTCGGCAAAACACCAACGCCAACTTCGGCTTTGCCAGCACTATTAGCCAATAACCGCTTGATGACAGCTATAGGCTTGCTACCAGTAGAAGGCTTGTCAGAAGCTCCATGATCCCTCCTTAATTTCTTAACAGGGGGGGAAGATTCACCAGCAAGAACATCATCTTCTCTCTCTCTTGGCTTAAACCTCCTAACCAAACCCTCCGGCTCAACATTTTCAGCTAACGTGGCCACTTGGGGCTCGGTACCATTGCCACCATCGGTACCAGGACCATCTGATTCTGTACCATCACCAACAGAAGTATAATTTTGTTGACCTACGCATCTAACATCAACAAACAACCCATCAACGCTAGCATCCAACTCATTAAGGACGGGAACAACAGGGGAAAGGGGAGCCATCCGTCCAATAGTATTTTCCAACAGTTTTGATTCACCTTTCAATTGCTTCCTCCTAGCAGGCGTCACTTGGGTAGGATTCGGAACTTTAACAAATGCGGACACATCCATCGCTGCGCAACCCAAAGAAGCAGTTAATAGAAAAGAAGTCAACCCGGAAAAAATGGTTGTTTCAATTTTTGAGGTCATCAAAAGATAGCATAAAAAAAACATACATAAACACCAATCTTTCTAGAAGGATGCTCGTGTATGGTTTGGCTTGGATCAGGTAACGTTGGATGAACCTCTGGGGGAATGTAAAACTTTTTACAAAAATCTTTAAGTGATCCCTGAGAAAGATGGGATTTAACACCTGTAATAGTACCCATGATGGAAGCAAAACATCGAAATCTAACCTGAAAACTCAGAAGTCTGTCGGAGAAAAACGCGGTAGCCTAAAGAAGCTTGAAGAAACCACAAATGGAAGCAAAAAAGGAAGAAGAAAAAGAAAAAAGTAAAGACCGAATCGAGTATTTATACTCATGGTATAATTGATTCAAGATAAGACAAGATGATGACACGTGATAAAAACGGTTCAGTCAATGGTGGGGATCAAAAGTAAAAGATGAGGACAAGAGTAAGACAAAGGGTCCACTTTGTCAAATCAGTCAGAAGTCGAAAGGCTCAAAACGATCCACGTTCCCCACGACCTCACCAACTAAATACAAGGAAACATTGAAGAGAAGCAGTCAACTACGGAGCAGAAATGCAACGGAACCTTAAGTCTAATAACATTCACTGCACGCTACCAACAAGAACGCATGCAATGAAAGCACTAGACTGGGAGGACTTGATGACGTATAATACAGATAGCAGGCCTATTGGGCCTGGACTATATTATACACATTTGGGCCCCGGCCCATCATAATGGACAACTAAATAAACTGGACGCCACTGAAGCCCAATAACAAGCAAGGTGCAGTCCAGACTTACAAAGACGCACACAGATCATCTGAGCAAGGCTTCCTTTGTATGCTTGCGGACTAGCCCATGGCCGCGGAGGATGATCTGTATCCGCAATCATGATTAAGTTACGGACCCTTGCCTGACAAGGGTCCCACTCTGTCCACTAACAACAATAAGCGAAATACTAGGAAACCCTAGTATTTAGCTCGCCTATAAAAGGCAACCTTTCAACACATTTACGCGGTATGACTTTCTCACACATCCCAGTACATACATATTCTCTGACAAAACATGATTACTTACTCTCACGCCAGAGCTTAATCGTGGGGTCCGTCCCCACGGTAAGGCTAACGGTTTGCTTTCATTTGTGCAGGGAATCATTTCATTACTTGAATTAGTGCAGATTTCATTCATTGGCAGTCCACCAAGGCAGCCCAATACGCAAACTAAACCTAATCTATACTCATCACACTTTTTGCACTAACAGGCCACATATGCAACGAAAAGCATATACAAAGTTACGCCCTTTTAAGATTTCTCTTGAAAGAATTTCATTAGCAGAAACGTTCTTTAAAACATTACCAAAAATTGCATTAAGATTTAATCGTGAACACTTTTTTTCTAAGCAGAATGGAGGATGGCTCTTGTGGATTTGAGGAACCATGGAAGATCAACTGATATAGAAGGTTTGTCCCCACCTCATGACACTATTAATGCTGCTAGAGATATATCGAATCTTATAAAGTCTCGTGGTTGGGTCTGGCCAGATGTTGTTATCGAGCATTCTTGTGGGGGGGGGGGCAAGGTGGCCTTGCAATATGCTTTAAGTTGTGTTAAGGGCGAGTATGGTAAATCGGCGCAACCGCCTAAACAAGTAAATATTAATTCTTTTTCCAAGCAGCAATTTAACTATTCATTAACTCAAGGCTCGTAAAGTAATTTGTTCAAGGGTAAAATCTACAAATACTTAATGAACTCGCAATTCTAACTCATTATACATAGACAACTAACAAAATTACTATTATGCTCTAAAAAATCTTACACGTTAGTCCCTTTGGTTAAATAATCTTGCAGCGTCTATCCTTTTGTCCAACGGCCGTTTGTTTTTAGGGTTATCTTTTTGCAACATCCATCCTTTTGTCCAATGGCCGTTTGTTTTTGCATTTTTTAGTCCGTTTTTACATGTTTTCGTCCGTTTTTGCATGTTTTCGTTCATTTTTACATGTTTTCGTTCGTTTTTGCACATTTTCATTCGTTTTCACATGTTTTCGTCCGTTTCCACACATTTTCATCTATTTTTACACATTTCCGTCCATTTTTACACATTTTCGTCCTTTTTTGCACATTTTCGTTCGTTTTTACACGCTTTCGTTCGTTTTTGCACATTTTCTTTCATTTTCGCACATATTCGTCCGTTTTTTCACGTTTTTGTCCGTTTTTACAAGTTTCGCACGTTTTGGTCTGTTTTTGCACGTTTTTGGCCGTTTTCATCCGTTTATATTTTTTTGCACGTTTTCATCCGTCTTTACACGTATTCGTTCATTTTGCACGTTTTCGTCCGTTTTTACACATTTTCGTCCATTTTTACATTTTTTCCATCTGTTTTTGCATGTTTTCATCCCTTTTTGCACGTTAAAAAATGGACGAAAACTTGTAAAAATGGACGAATACGTGCAAAACAAACAAAAATGTGTAAAAACGGATGAAGACGTGCAAAAGAGGACGAAAACGTGTAAAAATGGATGAAAACGTGTATAAACGCATGAAAACATGTAAAAACAGATGAAAACGTGTAAAAACGGATGAAAACTTGCAAAAACAAACGAAATCACGTAAAAACGGACGAAAACGTGTAAAAATGGACGAAAACGTGTAAAAATGGATGAAAACGTGCAAAAACGTGTAAAAATGGACGAAGACATGCAAAAACGTGTAAAAACGGACGAATGCGCGTAAAAACGAATGAAATCGTGCAAAAATGAACGAAAACGTGTAAAAACGGACGAAAACGTGCAAAAACGAACGAAAACGTGTAAAAACGGACGAAAAAATGCAAAAATAAACGGCCTTTGGATAAAAGGATAGACGCTGCAAAAAGATAACCCTAAAAACAAACGGCCGTTGGACATAGACACTGCAAGATTATTTAACCAAAGGGACTAACGTTTAAGATTTTTTAGAGCATAATAGTAATTTTGTTAGTTGATTATGTATAATGAGTTAGAATTGTGAGTACATTAAGTATTTGTAGATTTTACCCTTTGTTCAATATAATTCAAACATGTGTGGGTATTGGATGTTCTGCTAGGAAAATTTGAAAACAAAAGTCAGTATGAAGAAATGGATAAATCGTTGCATACACTGAAGACTCTACCTACTCTAATCCTATCACAAGAGTAGGCACCTCGTTTCCCTTCATAGATTCGGACTAAAAACATTGTTTTTGATATTATTGAAGTTTATTGGACTAATTATCATTTCAGGTGGCGGGTAGATCATATGATTGGTCTTGGGATTTCAAAGTTCATATCAGAGTAGATTAGTAGTAGTCTCAAGAAGTCGGGAGAACATGCAACATTTTCTTTCAGTATTGATGGTGCTATGCAGATGTTCAAATCTGTTCGGTAAACCTACTCTTGTTTATCATTTACTTCATAATATATCTGCCCTTTTGATATGCACTTAGCATGTAGTCTCACACTCAGAAAGATGGACGAAACTGTGAACCTTTGGAGCTGCAGAATGACCAACTTATCCAATACGATTCGGGTACTTTTATAGTATGGTAAAGGTGGGCAAAATGGCCGAATGGGGGAACCAGTCAAAATGGTAACCAGACCCCCAACCACTTGTCTGAACGAACTAATTTAAGATGTCTTGATGCATGTACATGCATTTTGGATGCATGTTGTTCTCCTTGGCTCGTTTCCTTTTAGTCAAGTTTTTTAGCCTAAGTTAGCCCCTTAGATATAATATAATCTAAACGACCTATTTGTAGGTAAACGGGTCATTATTGTCCCGGCCTATTTGTAGTTACTGAGAGTTTCAATTCTTGTATGATAGGGAAATGGATTATTGGGCATTGCTAGAGAATCCTCCAAAAGAAATTGAGATAGCTATAGTGCGAACTAAAAGCCGACTCACATGGTGTTAGTTTTATTGACATAAATTAGTAGTGTATGTTAGGATCGAACTCGAGACCACAGGATTGCACACTATACGTATGAAGTATTAATGTTTAATAATTAAATATAAAATGTTATATATAATTATTAATTACACAAAACGACTAACGACTGTTAAGTAATTAATGGAAATTGATTAACGACCGTTAACTAATAAAAGGAAAGGATTATAGATGGAAAATAAGCGAACAAGAAAGATCTAGAAACCCTTGTGGGTTATTAGATCCGATCAGCAAGGGGTAAACCCAACCCAATCTCAACTTGTTCTCCAAGTTTTGTCATCCTATATAAACAAACACAAGGGGTTATTTTTTAGTTAACTTTTGTACACACACTAAACCCTAAAGTGTTTTTTCTCTTTTCTTTTAGCATCAATCGGCCGAAACCCTTAAAGGGGTGTTCGACTTTTGTTTTTCCAAAAACAAGGTTTTGTGTTTTCATTAACTAGCATTAACGTTAATTCGGTATTAATACGTGTGTACAAGAACGTGGTACTAACACACTATTGTTAGCATCTTGGATTGAATTGTAAAATGGTAAGGGACAATTCTTTAATCCACATAAACCCTAATTAGGGTTCATCGAATTAATTGCTTGTTGAAGAATTGTTAAAAGGTACACATAGTATTTAGTATTCGGTTAATTAATTATATGTTATATGTTCCTTACGCTTCTGCATTACTTTGATGTTATTTGTGTTTAATTTATGATATGGCATGTTTTTAAATTCCAACAGTGGCATCACGAGCATTGGATAATGTGTAATTAATTACCGAAACACGTAAAAAAATGAATAATTGTTATGTGTTTATTTATATATGTCGAATTTTAGGGTTAAAAATTTGAAACCCTAGGTTTATTTTTTTGGGGGGGGGGGGGGGTGGGGCCGATTGCCTCTTATTTTATTATTTATTTATTTATTTATTTATTTATTATTTTTGAATTAGAAACCCTAGGATTGCATGATATAATTACGTGTTAATTGTATGCGATTCTGTGACTAATTGTAATAATTGTTATGTAAAATTCATGATGACACGTGCATGTTTCGTCATGAATTATTAGTTATATGATTTAATTGTTAAGATTATTTAAGTTTAATTGTTAAGATTTATTCACATGTATTGTTTTGATAAATCTTGAATTGGAGAAGACTCCAATTATATTAATTAATCAATTATGTGCTATTTGGCATATTTTTTAGCTATGGTTTACGCAATTAATTCGTCAATGTATGTGGTTCACTTGCCTTTGTAAGTGAGAGCCATGGTTAATATATGCGTTATTTTACCTTGAATTGATTATTTATAGGTTTTATCGAATAAGTATGCATGTGGCTACTTGTTTTACACATATTAATTGTTACGTTATGTGCGTATTGTTTAGTTGTTTATTTTGTATTGTTACTTGTTTTGTTTATTTTGTTTGACATGTTGTAAACAAAAGGGTAATTTTGAATAGAAAAATAAATTGGACTAATCAATGGTGAAATATGATTTGTTTTTAAGAGTTAAATTTTCAATAGTTTAATTGAGTGATTAGTTTTGTACCAATAGTAAGAACGGCTCACCCAATTGTGACAAACTATAAGAGGGGTATAAGGAGGGTACGCATTAAATTGTGACCTTAAAGAAACGGGTTTTTAATAGCTTTATGCTAACCTTAGTTTCTCCACTCCTTTGTGCGTCAAATTTGAGCTACCTAGTACGACTATTTTATGTACAAAATCATCTTAAGGGTGAATTAGCTTTTAATTCCATGCGCCACTTTTTGGTAACTATCCGAAACACTAAGTCTTTGGACTTATGCAAAAGTACGATATAATGGACGATAATTAAAGGTAATTCTTTGATTGGTGAACCCAATACCTCAATTAAAACTTTGTTAATTTAATCTTAGTGAATTGGTTAATAATAAACGTTTTATTAACACCTATGTTATGAAGTAGTATGCATGCTTCTTCATACATAATTTTTGATTATACACATAAAAAACCAGTACCCTTAAATTTAAGTTTATGCCATCTAATTAAAAGAATACTTGAAGTTTCAATTTACGTTATGTGAGAGCTTAGCTAGATTGCAATAGAAAGGTAAATCTTCATGTTGTGTGAGAGCTCAACTAGACACATTTACAGTTTTTTTAAAGGGCAAATATAGACATGGCCCGATCTAGTAAAGTGTTGGGCTTTTGAGGACCCAAAAAAGTCGCTTTCCAAAAATGGACCCAAAAAAGCCGCTTTCCAAAAATGGCCCAGAAATTAAGCGACTTTTTGTGAATTAAGCGACTTTTTGTCAATTAAGCGACTTTCTATTAAGCCCAGCAGTAGAATGAAATACACTAGCATTAGAATGAAAAAAAAAAGTCGCTTAATTCACAAAAAGTCACTTTATTCACAAAAGTCACTTAATTTCTGGGCCATTTTTGGAAAAGCGACTTTTTTGGGTCCATTTTTGGAAAGCGGCTTTTTTTGGGTCCTCAAAAGCCCAACACTTTACTAGACCGGACTATTTGTAGAATTGCCCCTTTTTTTAAATTAGACAACTTAATTGAGTTAGTTAGTGAGACCTATGACTCAAGGCATAAGATGGGGATGAAACATGCTTACATTGCAACTAGGTTTGGCAATTGTAAATCCCATAATGATCTAGGAATTGAAAAAAGTTGTCAATTATTGTTCGACAATTACCTTGTTGAATACTTTCATTACTAGCAGATTAACTTATGTAATGGAACTATTTCAATTAGGATTCTAGCTTGAAGAAAATACTATGGTTTATATGAATATTTACCAATGGGTATTTTATTTTCTTAAAGATCTAATTATCGAAAATACTAAAATTGAATTTTGTTAATTATTTTAAATGTATTAATGCAACGTTAAACCGTAAACGAAGTTTGGTCTTTGGTAAATTGATCCAGCTCTGTTTCAAACAAATGTTTGATAAAGAAAATTTTACTAAAAAGACAAACATAGTCTCCTTCCCATGAAAGAAGAGTGAGACACAATCCTATTCCTTTTCATGAATGAGAAAGGAATGATAGGAACATTAGAATTGTAGCAACCCGTAGAATTCCCTAGTCATTAGTTAACGTTAATCTAGTATTAACCCATCGTTACTATTCACTTTACCATTTTTACGAGCAAAATTTAAAAATTTTGTTTATTACATTCTATAATTCAAACGTTGTTACGTTATTCATGATACTTCGGAACGAGCTTACACGCGCACCACGACAATCCAAAACACAATTAAACACCAAACGGACTCTTAATACTATGCTTGGCCTGTTACTATTCAAGCCCAATTTCATTTTTCCTTCCTATTACTAATCAACCCAAGGTACTTACACTTGACCCCATTTATTCGAGATTTCGACAAACGAGCCACACATTATTTTTCACATTTCGATTCTCTATACATCCACAAATCAGGAATGATAATGTTCATGGTTTGGTTCGAACGTTTGATGCATAAACAAGACCCAAAGTGAATCACTTTCGACACTTGAACAAGTTCACACATATATTAACCATATTAATCCAAACTCGACACCACTCATTTTTCACCTAGCACATTCATGCTCTAAGATCGAATAAGGAATACCAAGTTCACTTCTCACTTTATTTCACCATATCACACATTAAAATATCACCTTGGTCCCTTTATAGGTATGTCGACACAATATATTTACATATTTAAG
Source organism: Artemisia tridentata subsp. tridentata (assembly GCA_021014915.2). NCBI lineage: Eukaryota > Viridiplantae > Streptophyta > Magnoliopsida > Asterales > Asteraceae > Artemisia > Artemisia tridentata. The sequence continues at coordinate 173,268,197 of CP139507.1, forward strand.
TTCCCACTTGAATCCTAAACCGAAACCCACTTGGTTCTTACACAAGACTTTCTAACCAAATCTTATTCTCTTTGTCCCCTCATGACTCTGCCAAAGAATCGAATATTATCTCCAATAATCAACCAACTTGTGCTTATAATATACATATCGACATATACATGCATGCACATTAGAACCAACACACACATATTTCATACATTCATTAACTCCCTTTCACACTTGGTTTTTATTTCACTCTTCACTCGATCTCACTGTAAAAGAAAAATACAAACACAATACACAAGCAAATCACATTTGATCTTTGTTTTTGTTCACTGCCAAAGGAAAAGAAAGAAGAAAGAAAGAAAGTTTTAGTCATACTTCAAGTCTCATAAAGGTTCACTAGGGATTTGGTTCGAGTACAAGTTCAAGACTCGGGTTTTTCTTGACCATTTGGATCCTCTTCACCACCATTCTTGGTGTCGTAAGTCTCGAATCTATTTCAATATATCTAGAGTAACATAAGCTTCGTTGACTACATTCATATATACATTCGATATGTTACATAAATCGAATTCGAACTTGTTTTTAACAAATAATCACGTACACACACTTTAAAATATAAACTTAAATGAGATTCCATGCTTGTGTATTATATAGATATTAACATGAAGTGAGAAATGAATTATAGTCAAAACTATATAAAGACCCCATGCATGCATGTAAATATATATATATATATATATATATATATATATATATATATATATATATATATATATATATATATATATATATATATATATATATATATGCGTTAACTAGAAAAGGAATCAAGCACAACTTTACTTAGTGGAAATGGAACATAAAAAGGAAATCGTTGTCGAGACCAAATAAATCCCATGCAATCTTACTGTGTCGAGATAAAAATATATATACAACCCAGTTCGAGACCCTTAAAATACGTACGAATACAAAGTATAACACAAAGGAGCCTTGGCTCATTTGGTTGTGTCGTTCACTACTACACAACAGACCTAGGATCGAACCTAAGTAGTGACAGTGGAAACTATATATTTGTTATTTCCCTTTTTTTTACTGCAAACCAAAACGCAACCCTTATTGGGCCAAAAGCCCAATGATTTCTCATATGTACATTCGAATGAAAACAGGTTTCATGAATTGAAAGGAGTACTAGAAACATGTTGAATAAAAAGAGAAGTAAAACTCCCATTAATTTATTTTGGACTAAAATTGTGAATATTTTAAGTATTGGGTTAAAAGTGAAACTTTTATATAAGTAAAGGGTGAGATTGTAAACTTTCTAATATTATCAAAAGCTTATACCTTCAACTTATCATATCAAAAATTTCTTTCCTTATATAAATACAACAAAGTTGATATGTATATATATGTCGACGTTATTTGTAACGAATAAATATAAAACATTAACGAATATTCAAACGATAATAAAACCCACACAACATGAATAACACTTCAAAAATTATAATTTTGAACTTTAAGCATTTTAAGCATATCAATCATTCTCATCACAATCCAATCCGTTATCCGACACTTTTCCACAATCATTATTCACATCCTGTCAATCTTAAACCATCGAAATCTCAAACTTCACTATTATTCAGGTCGTGTGTTGGAGCCGTTCCCGTGATACTTTTGACATAACATTACTTTGACCTTACAACTAAGGTGAGAATTCATAGCCCCTACTTTTATACGTTTTTTTATTTATTCTTGTGGGAGATACATGCTCAACTATATTCATTTACTTTTACAAGTACTTTAATACATTTTACGTTAGTAGTCAAGATACATTTAGCATTGTTAACATGTTTAAATTACTTTACGCGTTTATCAAATACTTATGACATTGATACGTATTTATATACACATCTGTCCTATTCATCATATGATACGTATTTCTATACACATCTGTACTAGTTTTAGTCTTAGTGATATTTATCATATGATACGCATTTTTATACACATCTGTACTTGTTCTAGTCTTAGTCATATTCATCCTATGATACGTATTTCTATACACATCTGTACTTGTACTATTCATACTATGTTAGCAGTGGGTTGTCAACACACAGGTTGCAAGTCTTGTATGGGCGGGGCTTGGGACTGAGTGGATTTACAATGCCTTTGTAGTGAAATATTTATTCAAATGCTTTACGGTCTAACTAAACTCTATGAACTCACCAACCGTTGGTTGACACTTTTTAGCATGTTTATCTCAGGTTTATAAGGCGATAGTGGATGCATGGATTCTAGAGTCATTTGCATACTTGGAGACTCATATCTTATCTTTATCATTCGATGCACTTTGAAAACTTTTATGTAACATTATACTTTGAATCTCTTGTTTAACTCTGATTTTAATAATTCGAATGATAATATTTCAAAACGTCTTATTTAGAGGTCGTTTTTTATACCTTGATCTATATTATGAAGTAATACCCCCTTGACACTACTGTTCCACTGCGGTAATTTGGGGGTGTTACAAGAATTGTCTAAATTCTAATATATAACTCATAGAAAACTTTAATAGTTAAGAGAATTGCACATTTTCTATAGAGATTTCATCACCCTCATTTGGTGATTATTATTATTATTATTATTATTATTATTATTATTATTATTATTATTATTATTATTATTATTATTATTATTATTATTATTATTATTATTATTATTATTATTATTATTATTATTTTATTTATTTATTTTTATTATTTTTTTGTAACAAATATGATATTTGGCTAACAGGAAAATATGTATGACACTTTATGAGTTATTAAAATTAGAAGCTAGACCAATTACCTAAAAAATGGTAAAATAAAAACTAGTATATTTATCTAGTTGTTTTTCTTTGACCATTTATAGGTGCTACATACCATTGTGGGGATGGTAAACCTATTAAGGAAGAAATTGCATGCCCAATTTTTCAAGTTAATTGCATTGATGGATAGTCCATCATTTACATAGTAGAATACACTCTTTAATACCTAAGTAATTGTTACATATGGGTGTCTTAAAGATGTAGGAAAGTAAATAGTACACTATTTGTTTTCACTGGTTATGAAACATTTATAATGTTTTCAAATCCAGTGGGAGCATTGTGTTGTAATTACTGAATAAGGAATTAATGTAATGTTCTGTAATTCAGTGGGAGCTACAAGCTATGTCATCTTGGTAATAACCCAGATTATCTCGAGAATGTCTCAAGATAATTACTTTCAGATTGTAGACACTTATGTTTTAAGGATAGTCATGTACGTTCCCTTACTAGACAATGAAGTGGTTCTACATCTACTAATTATGCTAATATCATGACACAATCATATTGTTCACCTAAACAAACGCGTGTCGTGTTGTTTTATCTGCTACATGATGTTGTTCCATGCATAAGTGGGAGAAATCTTTATTGTGTGCAAGGTACAACACATAGGAATATGATTTAAAGGATTCTCTTGACTGCAAGGTAAGAGACTAACTTTCTAATATGACTTTTACATATCTAATCCAAGAAACACTTGGTGTTGCAATTTATGTTATGTGAGAGCTTAGCTAGATTGCAACAACAAGGTATATCTCCAAGTTACGTGAGACCGTATCTGGAATAAATTTACAGTTTCTAAATTAGACAACTATTTAGAACATGTGTCAAGATAATAACAAAGACTAATTCAATGTAATTTATATATTATTGGAATGACATAAATAAATGAAGTAATAAATTAACTTGAAATTACTATAGAAACCAAATGGTGGTGTTCATGATTACTTTAGTTTTATATGTTTATATCTTCTTATATGTTAAAGTTTTTTAATTGTTACAAGACTTATAAGAATATAAAGTAAGACATTATTTTGTTATGTCTTCTTTAATAAGACATATACATGAAGTTATTGATAAATGACTTATAACGTATAGTGGGACTATAGCTGTTTATGTCGTCTTGATGAGACATGGACATGAAATGATTTGGTCAAAAAAGTGCTTGGGTTGTAAAGCATGCAATTGGCTTCGAAATTCTATTATACCATTAAGATGACTTAGTTGGTAAATAGATAAGCCAAAATATATATAGTTATCTTACATATTGTTAAATTGTCTTACAATATTAATTCTAATGAAATACCACATGTTTATGGTATGTTCAGTTAGGAGAATCAAACTCTTTTATCGTTTGATTCAAGATAACTATATCTTATTTTCTTCCAAGAGTTATCAAGGTTAGAATATTGAGTATGGATTGGATATACTTAATAAGACTCCAACCTATAAGATTAATAAGACACCATTATATTATGGAATGTGATGAATCACATTAAGTCTTAAAATGAAGTTCTGAATTTGTTAAACTTCTGTTGAAGTAGGTTATTAACAAACTGATGTCAGGAATTGTCATTGAGTTTTGTAATGTCCCAAAAGAGAACATTATATAGTTGCTCTATTTGCTGAGTATTTATAGATAGTCTATAAATTATAAAAGGCAAGTGGGAGGTTTTTATATCTTGTAAAGATAAAGTTACAAAATACAAAATCTTCTAAAATACACTAGTAAATATCATAATGAGGCTAAACATGTAATTGATAGACTTCAAGATGATGGAATTCTCATTCATAGATCTGCAATGGTATCTCAGATATTTGATTAATATGTTGAGGATTATGAGTTACATGATTATGGTAAACCTGATAATCATTATGATGCATTACCAAATATTGAATTGAGTAAATTACTCATACTATGAATGTTAAGATGCTTTCCATGAAGATAATCAATTTTTGAAAACTTGGTTTATCTTGAACTCTATAGTTAGACTAGATAAGGGAAATGAGGTTCTTCAAAGAGAAGAAAAACCCTAGTGGTTTAATTCTTTATGTAAAAATCATATGGACAATATTGTATGCATATTTAATGCATGTTATGTGACACGATTATTAATCACACTTAAGTAATTAACTGTGATTCAATATTCTATCCTAAGCACATTAAATATATAAAGATTATGATTGTCATACTTATTTTCATGACATATCAAAACTCTTTCTTGAATGATTACTTGTGCGAGGACGGTAAGTAATCAAAAGGAGTTTATGAATTCAAATAATATTTGAAAGAGTACAAACTACAAAATGCAATAATTCATGAATGGATAAATGCATGCATCTAGGAGATAAAGCTTATATTTAATTATTAAATCCATGTTTTGATTTATAATTAAAATAAGATAACTCCTAAGTATTCCTGAAAGCTAGTGGGATTATTATGTTTAATTTCCTATATCATATATGTTGTATAACATATAGGAAGTAATATTCCATATAAGTAAAAGGTTAAGTCTTAGTTTGGAATGAAACTTCACTTGAAAGATCAGAAAATAAAACATACAACCTTGGAATAAATGTTTATTATTAATAAACATGTGCGGTAATTAAAATAAATCTAATAGAACATGACATATCATTTAGATAGTCTAAATGGATATGTATCTTTTGAAAAGATAGAACATGAACGAAATCTAAGTCTGACTCAAAGATTTTCATGTACATCATGTTATTGTTGTATCATGCTTGATTGCAAGATGATTTGACAACATTGATATCTATTTAAAAGTTATTAGATAACTTGTGTAATGAATATTCTAATAGAATATGTTTGGACTTAGAATTGCATTCCTCAGCCTGGAGTTGCTCCCAGATTCTAAGGATGAACAATATAGCAATTTTTGTGTAATTGTTATAGCCAACAAACTTGAAAGTTTGGAAGGTATTAAACATTATACAATAGATATTAAAGTTTACGGAGTTTTAAAGAGCATATTGTTGTTAGTATACAATGATGTTGTTTTAATTGAGATGATATTCAATACTAGTCATGGTAGGATTTTATCCTTGTTAATGGCCATGTGAACTAGTTGTGCTCACTAAGAGCATAGTTGCACTATACATTAAAGAATAAGAATACTTTAAACTTTAAAAAGGGTTTGGAAGTTTGATTGTCATAAATTGGTGGTTGAGGTTGTCACACACTTTATGAAATTTTATGTGGCAATATCAAATTATTTGAATGCACACATACAAGAACATCACTAGTTGAATTCTTGAAATAAGTATTCTCAAAATTCTGATAGATCAAAGTTGGTTGATTTATGCTTTGTCAACAAGTATGATTAATCATGACTTGAGGCATAATTCATCAACTAGAATTTTTCATGCATTGATCTATTCGGTATTTGGATAAGGGATATTAAACAGTTATTATTTATAATGAATTAAAAGTACTTGATACGTTTGTTTTCATTAATAATTAATTGTGTCCTATATTTGTATGTTTAAATCCGTGAATAACTTAAGTTATTCTAAATAGTCCGTTGTCAATTAATGATATGAGAATATCATTAAACTAAGACAAATTTGAGTTTTGGTAGAATATACTTAAAAGTATATTGATGCGTTGACATACCAAATTTACATGATATTCAATGAATTGAATATAGGACTTATCCCAAACTATGTGATTGTACTTTATGGATCTAGTCATTAAGTAAATCATGAATAGTTATCCTCAGACTTGAGATACTAGAGAACTGTCATGGATGTAGTGCATTTTTGTGAAGCAATTTAATACTATACGTAACTGGTAGTTATAAGGATTGTTTTCAGAAGTGTAACAAGGTTCATGGGTTTTGCTTGTAGTCAATAAAGAATTTGTTCCTTCAAATTAGTTTTGAAGTTTAATACTGCTGGGCCCCTCGTAGGGTTGACATTGACAAGATGTTTGTGTGCGCACGCCTAAGATCTATCTGAAATACGTTCAGAAGATTTGGTAATCTTGCTCAATCATAAACAACGAGAAACAGAATATGTTAATACAAATAAACCGTAAAAACGTTTATTAATATTTAGCGATCTCTTTAAAGTTTTGTCGATAACAAACATAACATTATGTAAAAGTATAAATCTAAACATTACATGTTATTTCATTCACAACTTACCATTTACATGCTATAATTAAAGTATACTTCTTGTAATCAATAAAATGCATGAAATAAGTTGGATAATCCATAAACCCATAACCCGTAACCCATGGAGCTTGACCCATAACCCATGACCCATTGCATGACATCATGCATGACTTAAATAATGGGTAAAACCCATATGACCCAAGATGTCTTTGACATCATTCATGACATTACTTGACCCATGGACCTTGACCCATAACCCAGAACCCGGAATTGTAACCCAAAATCCAAACTAGTACTACCAGATAGCCGGATCCCTTGGATTACACTGGCTGGATCCCTTTGAGAAGGGATCCGCCAGATCTGGGTGAACAGTGCTCAGAATTGCCTATAAATAGTGAGCCATTTCTTTCTTGTTTCTTACCCCACTTAGATATATCTTGTAACACCCCCAAAATCGGGACCAGCGAAAGCATACAGGTCACTGGGGTGCTACTCAATTGGTATCAAAACACAAGTTCAAGAACGGTTTTTCACCACAATCATTTAGAATATAATTCATTAACAAAAGTATTAAGTTTACATTTTTAAATTTGTGTGCGAAAATAGGCCCATAAAATAAGTGAAGCAGTCCCCAAATGAATATCAGAGTGTCTTGATCCTATAACCATGCCATGCCATGCCAAAAGCCGCTAAATATGAGCTAACACTTTAAGAACCTGAAAATACATGCTAAAATGGGTCAACACGAGGTTGGTGAGTTCATAGGTTTAAGTAAACAAAAGGTAATATATGTATGGACCACAAGATTTAAAGTTGGTTTGACCAGTACATTCGGTTATGTGACTAGTTCATTCGGTCATGTGACCAATCCATTCGGTCATGTTACCAGTACATTCGGTTATGTGACCAGTTCATTCGGTCATGTGACCAATTCATTCGGTCATGTATGAATAATCATTCAAAGTGCTTGTGTCCATGAGTAAAAAGAATTAAGTATGTAACACATGAATATATAACGCATTCGAGTAAACAACAATTTCATAAGTAGAGCAAGTAATGGTTTGACTAAACAAGTAGCATATTCAAGTAACGCACGTATTGCATTTAGATGAAAACGAGCATGTATTCTCCCCCAAAACGGTTATAAAACAAGTAAAAGTAGGGGCCATGAACTCACCTGAAACAACTGATACGATAACGAAAAGACAGTGTACGGAATTGAGGCTCGGAAAACTACCCGCAACCTAATATGAATGATATGCCTTAGGTTCGAAAACAAGGCCATGCACGCAAGTTCATACTTTACTTTATCACTTGTACATGTTGTTGTAATATTTGTCGTCAAAAGATAGTTGCGTCAATTTGATCGTTTATTTGGAAAATTATCCTTTTTAGAAAAACATAACTTGTTAATCTCGTGATCAAATTTTAGTCGTCATGCTAATCGATATTTTGAAAATCTCTAACGCGCCTAATAAGTGTATATATTGTTTTACCATTTTCGTTTACATCATTTTAGCCAAAACCATGCCTAAAGTGTCTAAAATCCATATTCTATTTTCCTAACAGCTTTCTAATAGCCAAATAATAAAAGCTGTCAAACCTATATGTCGTCGTAAATCTTTGTTAGGCCATAACTTTTACGTCGTAGCTTGGTTTCTTAAGTTTTACCTATCCCCGCGAAGGTACTTAAGTATACTATCGGATTTCGAAGGTCTCGGCTAGTCTAGATACCATTTAATCTCAGTTTTTGTTACTCAAATTTTCTAACAGCTTTGACAATTTTCTGAAAATGTAGTTTTCGTCGTAAAAATTGAAACTAGCGTATCTTTTTCGTTATAAGCCTGTTTTAACTCGTTCAGGCAGCTACGTTTTCGTTATTGAGTCTATTTTCTATATTTCTAGTCTAAACTTGTCACCAGACTACTGATTTTTCTGTATTAACCAAAACGGGACAGAATCATTTTTAAGAATGTCAAATCATTTTTCCTAGTCTTCTAGTTATTTTAACCACTTAACAAACACTTCAAATCTAGTCCTAGTTCATCCATCAACTTCTCAACATAATAGTAGTGATCTAACCATAAACTTAACAATATTCAAAGGTCCATGTAAATGATCATCAAGAATGTTTAAAACTACAAGTTTACTAACATACATGTATATATAATGTTTTCATCACTTTCTTGTGCAGATTTTTACTAACTAGTTTTCTTGTAACCAAAACTTGTTCAAAATATAATCTTTTGTTAAAGGATCATTGTAATGTAAAACTTTATCAACATGTACCAAGTGATAACTAAGTATATATTCTTGACTAGCATTATGACATAAAGAAAAACATGAAGTTTTAGTAGCGTAAGCTTACTTACAAAAGTGATTAGTGAGATGTGAGTGCAAGAAACTTGATTAACCCCAAGATTAGTGTTCCAAACCCTTGCTAGAGTAGTCTAATGACACTAGAATTAGCCAAATCAAGATCTTTGCTTCCCTTGCTACTCTATGAGTGTCGAATTTTGTGTAGGATGGGAGGTGATTATTTGTTTTTCTCTTGAACTAGTTAGGGAAAAAATAAGAATACTTATATCTATTTATACCAAAGGCTTTTCAAACATGGTATAGTAGTCAAAAGACATAATTTGGCCTATTTATTTGTGGTTGGCCGAATGGGGGGTTTAGGGGTGGGCAAAGATGAAGTCAAGCACACAAATGAAATATTTAGACTCCATGTTTTAAGGACAATTGTTGGCTAATTAATTGTTGTCTAATTAATGTTGTGTTATTTTTTGTCTAGCAAATAATTATAAGACAATGGGGGGGGGGCACATGTGGTATTTTTGGAGTAGAATACTTGTTTTGATACAAGAGTGTATATGTTATATGTATTGGGTATTAAAAATAGGTATTGGTTGTTGGTTTGGTGATTAACGAAAGTTATACGTAATTAAACATACGATATAAAGAATTTGCCTTAGGCGTAAGGAAATATTTTTGGAACTTTTGTAATCTTTTTGGAAGTATAAAAATACATTAGAAATAATTGTTGGGAGAATTGGGTATATCGGGTGTTAAATTTTGAATTACGAATAATGTTTGCTGAATTGACAACCGTAAGTAATTTAAGAAAAGAAAATTGTTTTAGAGTTTAAAATTGTGAACCGGAGTAGGAGCAAGGTACTAGAGCGTTGTGGACTAAATATAGTCTAAATTCATAGTGCTCAAGAGGGTTGATCCTAGTTTTATGTTTATTTAATCAAATAGTTATACGTAAAAGTGTTCTTGTAAGAATTTCAAAGTGGTAAATTGGAGTTGAAAAAATAAATGTTGACGTGGAAAATTACGGGTTGCTACAGTCTTCCCCCGTTAAAGGAATCCAGTCCCTGAATTCAGCTCGAATGTTCTCGCTTTAAGTGATCGCAGGATTTCTTTGAGAATTCCAGCGAACCTCAACGATAGGAATTCGACTTTGTCGGCTTGGAACGTGATACGAAATGGGATTAGCTTTTCAAGACAAGGTTGAGTTAAATGTAGTGAAATAGAAAGTGTAATGGACGAGGCTTGTCGCATTGCGGCGATAAAAGATAAAACATTCATTAGATAGAAATTCGTAATATTACATGAAACTTATACGATAGAACTTAAAGTGAAACACAAAAGGAATACAACATTAGAGAGTTTAGGCTTCCGTTTATTATTAAGGCAGGAGTTCTCTTCTTAAACATTGTCATTGTCGTTATTGTCCTGACAAGCTTCGCACTTCAACGAGCTCTTCCTCCATTCTGGTTTCTCAGCTCTGGGCATTCACTCTTGAAGTGTCCAATTACTCCACACTCATGGCAGGTTACCGTGACTTTCCAATTCATTACGAGGGTAGGAGCCTTGCAATCCCTGGCTTTGTGTCCAACCTTTTGGCAGTTCCCACATTGAGCGAGGCAAGGTCCATTGTGGTGAAATTGACACTTACTGCACTTGGGTAAAGTCCCTGCATATCCTTTCTTTTCACCTGACCCAGCAATATAGGCCCTGACCACTTCATGTTGTTTGTGTGACGGCCGATTTTGATCATCTCCTTTGTTGTCATCCCTTTTTCTCTTGTTGTCGTTGTTGCTGTGGTTGTTGTTATTATCTTCTCGAGCATTCCTTGCTTGAAAAAATTGGTCCATCAAGCTGTGAGACATTCGAATTGTTTCCTCGAGAGTGTTGGGTTTTGAGGAGGTAACATTTCCCTGGATACTGGGTGGAAGTCCCCAGATGTACCTTTCGATCCTCTTACGGGTAGTAGAAACCATTTCAGGGCAAAGAGTAGCCAATTCATGGTATTGCTCAGTATAAGCTGCAATGTCGACTTCCTTCACAATTAAGATCCAAAACTCTACTTCCATCTTTTGAACCTCATTTCTTGGACAATACTCCGCTTTTATCATTGCCTTGAAATCAGCCCATGGTGTTTCGAAGGTAGTATCAATTCCCACTGACTGAGCATAAGCATTCCACCAAGATAAGGCAACCTCTGAGAGGATTCGATACACTATAAGGTAGTTAAACCTTTGTTGCTTTGTGTATATGATAAGTTGAGTTAATATGATCAAGTATGCGGAAACTACTTAATCACACTTAGAAGGTTATTTTGGTTATGGAAATGGAACAGTGATGCTTGTGTGTATTAAACAATGAACATGCAATGTTAACACCAAACGATTCAATATTATTCAAGATAATTCGAGTGATCTTCACTATCACTAGGGTTACAAAACCTTGAATCTTATGTTTCTATGACTTGTGATATTGATGTGTTTGTTCTATGTTCTTAATAGTTATATTCTAAGCACTTTCTAATGTCACTTGATTGATCACACATATATCTAGTCTAAGATCTTTCTTTTATAGATCAAGAAAGATCTTTACAATATTGTTAAGTCTTATCAAACTACTTGCTAACTTATCTTGAGTGTGTCAGTACATAAGATACAACATGTATCTGTGTACACAACTTGTTACTGATCACTTTGTCCAAAGATATTATCTACCGTATATACTTGACTTTAGTACACAAATATCTTTTCAATACTTATCCAACCAGCAGTGGTATACGTGAAACTTATCCACTCAACAGTATCGACTAGCAGTACCTTCTTTGTACTACCAGTACTAACTTCAGTTAGTACGGTTAGTTATAACTTGAACAGTCCTAAGATATATACTAGCAGTTGGAACTGTTAGAGTATTCTTCTCAGCAGTACTAACCTTCAGCACTTGTAATTCTTAATCTTCTGAACATTTAATTCCCAACAATCCTCCCTTAAACATGTGGATTCCCTAATCAACATGTTTCTTCTGAATTAAATCATGATTGTGAGGATCTTTCAAACACTTGAAAGTCAGATTTTTGATTTGAAATTTCTTCTGTTTTGTGAGATTGAATATCTTTCTCAGTAGCTCATCTGCCATTTATTTTGACTTTAACAATATCAAAAACCAATCTTCAGGTTTCATTCCTTGACCTAAAAGATGGTGCAATTTTCTTGGATGGAGGAATTACAAGAGACAATGATGCTGTGTATCTTGGATGCTTGTTTCAACAAGTGAAATCATCTATCAGCATGCCTTTGCAAGTGATGAACAAACGTAGTTAACTGAAATTGAAACTTTTCTCCGTTTGACCTAGATAGAACTTTCTCCTTTGGAATGCTTCATCCCTTCTGAATATATATAATACTCCAGAATCAGCTCTGTTCTTGTCATTTTCAACTTCCATGTCATCATCTTGTATGCTCTTGTCTTTTCCTCCCTTTCATTGGTTAATCTTCCTTCTTTGGGCTTTATTTCCTCTCCTGAGATATTTCCTCATTGAATTGCAAATAACATTTCCTCCCCTGTTTGGAAGATCTCTCACAATGTCTCTCCCCATCATCTGATCTATCAATTTGAACTTGTTATCAGACAATGTTGTACATGTAGCCATCAATTCTTTAAGAGTTTAATTTGCTGTCCTCATCACTTATAGGAGTGTTAACTCCTATGAGAGGTGATTCATGGGACATTTGACTCATGGTCCATCATTTGATGGTTTTTGTGAGTCTCTTTTAAAATCCTTTTTAAGAAACTTTTGCTATTAGCAGTATGTACATGATTTTATTATGAAAAATCATACTGCTTACAACCATTTTGAAGGGATTAAGTGTGTAACAGACACTCAATCAAGAATTCGGTTTAAAGCAACCTCTGGTTGTGTGAGAACCAATGTTTTCAGTTATAAATAACTGCCTGTGTAAAGATAAACCTATTCAAAAGGCTTTCTTGGCAGGGTTTCCAGCTCATAGCAATTGTTACCTCTAACACAAGTGTTAGATTCACTTTTACTAGCTGTTCTTTCTATTAGATGTCCTTAGACTTGCTCATTATACTTAAAAGTATAAAATGATAGAAAGTGAGTTGAGTCAGTTACTATCTGACCAACTGAATCATCAAATCAATGTGAAATATGATAACTAGGTTTCAAGAAAGCAGTTTTAAAGAATTAGTTAACTTAGGTACAAACCTTTGTTAAGAATTCCTAAACTCAGTCCATCATAAACCTATTATGTCAGCAACTGATATAACATTCTGCTGCTTCCATTTCACTTGAAACTTCCTTTTGTTCAATGTTTATACCTGAATATGTTAGTCCAAAACCAAGAAACAAAATGCAAAGCATATGTCTTATAGCAGTATCAAAATTTGACCAACAGTATGAACTGTTTAAACAAAATATAAACTAGCAGTATAAACTGTTCTATTAACAGTATCAATTTACAAAGATATCAGTACAAATGTAAGATATATATAAAAACCACACAGATTAAAAATCTTAAGGATTAAGCATGCCAATACTTGCTACCAAGTATTGAAACCTTCCAACATCAAAAGCTTTTGTTAGCAGATCTGCAAATTTGTATTCTGAAGCAATTTTAAGAACTTGAATTAATCTTTTCTCATTGTAGTCTCTTATAAAGTGATGTCTAATTTCAATATGTTTTGTTTTAGAATGTTGTACTGGATTTTTAATAATGCAAATTGTACTACTATTATCAATATGAATAACAGTGTTCATAAAATTGTACCCATAGTCAAGAAGTTGGTTTTGAAGCCATAGGACTTGAGCACAACAACTTGCAGCAGCTACATATTCAGCTTCAGTTGTTGAAGTAGCCACAATTGTTTGCTTCTTACACTGCCATAAGATAAGTCTACACCCAAGGAATTGACATCCTCCAGTTGTTGACTTTCTGTCCAAGCTAGCACCAGCATAATCACTATCCGAAAATGCTACCAATTCAAAAGGTGACTCTCCAGAATACCATAGTTGCAACCTAGATTGACCCTTGAGATATCTAAAAATCCTCTTGACTGCTGTTAAATGAGAAACCTTTGGAGTTACTTGAAATCTTGCACAAGCACAAACAGAGAACATGATGTCAGGTCTTGATGATGTGAGATACATCAAAGAGCCTATCATAGATCTGTAAGTGTGTACATCTACATTGTCTCCATCTAAATCTTTAAGAAGTAGATTCTCAGAGTCCATTGGTGTGCTTGCCATTTTTGAATCAGCAAAGTTAAACTTCCTAAATATCTCAGCAACATATTTATCTTGACCAATAAATATGCCTTTATATGACTGTTTAACTTGCAAACCCAAAAAGAATGTAAGTTCCCCCATGGAACTCATCTGAAACTTATCATGCATAAGCTTCTCAAACTCCAAACACATCTCCTTCCTTGTAGACCCAAAGATAATGTCATCCACATACACCTGCACTAATAGAAGATCCTTCTTGTGCTGTTTGATGAAAAGTGTCTGATCAATCTTTCCTCTTTGAAATCCATTCTCTATTAAGTAGGAAGCCAGTGTTTCATACCAAGCTCTTGGTGCCTGATGCAGGCCATAAAGAAATTTTACAACTTTATACATTTTGTCTGGATTGTTAGGATCAATGAAACCAGGAGGTTGTGAAACATAAACCTCTTCTTCAATAGTACCATATAAAAATGTACTCTTGACATCCATTTGATAAAATGTGAAGCCTAAAAATGAAGCATAAGCTAAGAAAAGCCTAATTGCCTCAAGTCTTGCTACTGGAGCAAAAACCTCATCATAGTCTATACCTTCTTGTTGTGTGTACCCTTGGGCTACTAATCTAGCCTTATTCCTAATCACTATTCCCCTTTCATCCCTTTGATTCTTGAAAACCCATCTAGTGCCAATTACCTTTTGATCCTTAGGTAAATCAACTAGCACCCATACCTTCTGAATCTTGAACTGAAGAAGCTCCTCTTGCATAGCCTCTACCCAGCTTGAATCATCTAAGGCTTTCAGAATTTTCTTTGGTTCATCTTGTGAGAGAAAACATACAAACAAGCAAGAGTTTGAAAACTCATGCTGTTTTGAAGCATAAAGGGCATCAAGAAGCCCTTTTTGGTCTGAAGACATAAGTTGTTGTCTTGTCTTCACACCTGATTGTACATCTCTAATCACATTTTCTAGGGAGTGGACTTTGTGAATCCTTGTGTGTGGGGTTGAAGGAACTTGATAGTTAGGTGTGATATTGCTCAAATCCACCTCTTCTTCTGTTAATTCTGCTTCATTTGAGTCTGAAGGGCCAGCAGTAGAATCATTTGGCCTAGCAGCAGAAAAATTAAGCCTAGCAGTAGAATGCTCTGTCTCAGCAGTAGAAACTTCTTTTGTACTGCTAACTTGACTGTCTTGTTTCTCAGTTCCATCTTCCTTGATTTCATCATCAACACTTTCTTTTGAAGATGAAGCCACACTTGTACTGATTGGCATCCATACATGATCTTGATTTGTCTCCTTGTCTAACCCTGCCTCATTTGTTGTTTGTGAACCTGAAAAATCATTAGTCTCTGCAACAACAGGCACATAATTCATAGAATGGGTTAATGACTCAAGATCAAATAGCCAATTGGGACCTTCACCTACTACATTGGATTTATTCTCTAAAAATTCCACATGTAGGTTTTCCTCTACTTTCTTAGTTCTTAAGTTGTATACTCTAAATGCTTTACTATTGAGAGAATATCCAACTAAGAATCCTTCATTTGCTTTACCATCAAATTTTCTTAAATGGTCTAAGGTATTCAGAATTGTCACATGACATCCAAAAGGTCTAACAAATCCTATTGCAGGAGTTCTACCTCTAAAAAGTTCATATGATGTCTTATTGTGAGGCTTGACAACCAAAACTCTATTCTGGACATAGCAAGCAGTGTTAACTGCTTCAACCCAAAAAGTGATAGGCAACTTAGAGTCGGCTAACATGGTTCTAGTAGCTTCTATGAGTGTTCTATTTTTCCTCTCAACTACTCCATTTTGCTGAGGAGTTATAGCTACACTAAACTCTCTCCTAATACCTTTTTCTTTGCAGAAATCATCCATAACTCTATTCTTGAACTCTGTCCCATTATCACATCTAATGACTTTTACTTTCTTGTCTACTAGGTTTTCTATCTCTGTAATGAATGTCTTAAGAATGCTAGGTGTCTCATCCTTAGAACTTAAAAAGAAAACCCATGTAAATCTACTATAGTCATCAGTAATAACTAGACAATATCTCTTATGCTGCATACTTCTAACATTTGTAGGACCAAATAAGTCCATATGAAGCATAAACAATGATTGATTGATAGAGTTAAAAATCTTAGGCTTACAAGAGGCTTTGTGTTGTTTTCCTTTAAGACAAGCAATGCATGTTTGGTCATTTTCAAATCGTTTTTGAGGTAAACCTCTTACCAAACCATTCTTAACAATCTGATTTATGGTTTTGAAGTTAATATGACCAAGCCTCCTATGCCATAACATTGATTCATCCAATGTGGCCTTTGCTACAAGACAAGTTAAAGCTTTTTTAGGAACAATGTTCTTTATATCAACACTGTACATATTACCCTTTCTAGGAATTTTAAGAAGTACTTGACTTTCATCAGGCATCTTAAAATCAGGAGAAAGCACAAGACATTTAGTGTCACAGAAAAGAACTTTGTTCTTTTTATCACACATTTGTGAGACACTAAAAAGATTACAATTTAGCTCTTGTACATAGTACACATCTTCAAAATCTAAATTTCCAGTTTTAATTGTACTTTTACCGGAAATTTTGCCACCAACACCTCCTCCAAAGGTAACATAGCCTCCATCTATTCATTGAAAATCTGAGAGATAAGACTTGTTGCCTGTCATGTGCCTTGAACATCCACTGTCTGAGTATCCTTGATCCTCTTGTTTATCAATTGAATGTTCCTGCACAGTTATAAGGAGTATTAGTTTCCTTTGGGGACCCAAGCCATTACTGACTTAGATCTGCCTCTTGCATCAATGAAATTTAATCTCTTAAGAACAGTTGATGCAACATTGGATTTAGGAATCCAACATGCTGA
The DNA here is from genome assembly GCA_021014915.2 of Artemisia tridentata subsp. tridentata. NCBI lineage: Eukaryota > Viridiplantae > Streptophyta > Magnoliopsida > Asterales > Asteraceae > Artemisia > Artemisia tridentata. Next base: position 173,285,609 of record CP139507.1, read on the forward strand.
GGCCTTAACAGCATTTGCCCTGTTTTTCCAAGCAGCAGAATTAACTACTTGCCTAGCAGTATTAACTGCTGGCTTTGCAGTTGAACCCTTAATTTTCCAAACTTGTTTTTGGACCACTGCTTTTGATTGAATGGGCCTTCTAACAGTTTTTGGTGCATGTTTTGAAGTTATTTTTGCACTTTTAACTGTTGGTCTTTTGTTAACAGTCATGAATGGTCTAGCAGTAAAAACTGCTTTTGAAACTGCCCTGGGTTTTGTTCTAGTAAAGTTAGAGTGATCTTTAATTGTTTGCCTTTTGAAGTTCACCCTATTGTTTTCATACCCAGATACCCATTTTTTACATAAAGCTGCAAGATGATCAAAACTACCACATGTGTAACAAGCTTTATTATAAAAGAAAAAGTCATCACCTAATTGCTTAGACTTGAGGCCATTCCAATTTCTTTGGTTACCTCTGGGCTTGCTAGTGGATCTATATTGTTCACAATATTTAACTGGTTGCCTAACATGTTTAATGTTTGTTCTAGGCTTAACAATATCCTTTTTGATCACTTTAGGAACCCTTGTTCCTGCTTTCTTAACTACTTCAGGTTTAGACATAACCTGTTCATCTTCATCATCATCAGATACCCAGTCCTCAACAACTATAGCATCTGATTTCCTAAAAGAAGACACATTGTCTTCTTGAAGTGAAGGTTTATATAAACTCTTACTTAACTTCTTAGGCTCATCAACAACTAGCTTTATTTTTTGCTGTACACCATATTTTAGCTCAGGTTGTTGAAATTCAGGGACACTTGAATTTTCTAGGTCAATCCCTGGGGTTTAGGGATACTTATGTATGGAGGTGGGACACTCTTATATCCTATTCCTGACTTGGCTCTATTAATCACTTTACATTCTATCATGTTGGTTACACCTCTAGAAGCATGTTCTAGTGTTTGTGTAGTCAAGTAAATGTTTCCATTTTCCTTTTTGACCCTATCAAAAGCCTCTCTTAAAAGCTGAATTTCAGCATCTCTAAAGAATATGTCATGTCTAAGAAGAGCTTTGTCATCAGAAAAAGCAAGTTCATTTTCTTTGTAGTATAGGATCTGCTTTTCTACTGATTCTAAACCACATTTATAGTCTATATAGTTTTGATGAGTTTTGCTTAGGACTTTCTTTTGGTCATCATAATGTTTGATTAAAGTTTGTAATTCTTTAAGAGTAGTGCAAGCATTAGAACAAACTTTATGATTTTGTACTTCAGTAGTGAAAGCCATGAGTGCCATCTGTGAAGAATCTTCTTCTTCATCAGCCATAAAACTCCAATCAAAACCTAGCCCATCAATAGCTACCATAGCTTTTGAGTTTGGCTCAGAAACCTCCCTTGTTTTGGATGTGCTTCCAAAACCTTTGTTCTTGCTATCCTGCTGCCTTGGCCTTCTACATTCTCTTGAGAAGTGCCCCATCATGTGGCAGTTATAGCACTCTATCTTTGACTTGTCAAAACCAGCAGTATCAGTGTTGTTGATTAAGAGCTTCTTCCCCGTCCTTTGATAGAACTTCTTGGCTCTTATGCTAAGAAGAGAAATTTGCCATTTTAGGTCCATTTCCTCCAGATCATCATCATTGATCTCTTGGAGGTCTTCATAAGTGAGCATGGACCCATCATTTCGACTTGTGAGAAATGTACAACAAGTCTTCTCATACAAAATACCCATGGTACTGCTTGATGAACTAGCAGCACCAACACCATCAACAACTTTTACCTCTTCACTTGATTTTGAGGTACTAGGAGTTGACATAAATGCCATGTTCCTAGTATTAGAACTAGTACCTCTACTTCTCTTCAAATCCTGCTCCACAATCTTAAAGTTGCTATACAAATCTATCAGTTCCATTGTATCAAGGTCTGGCTTGTTCTTCCAGACAACAACATGTATAGCCCACTCTTCTGGTAAGCTTCTCAGAAATTTTGAGTTTAAATCTTCTTGAGGAATTTCAACCCCAAGAATAGCAAGTTGACTCACAATATTCTGAAGCCTATTAAACATATGGTCAAGAGATTCATTGTTGGTAGAGGAGAAGTTTTCAAACTGCTGCTTGAGCAGTGTCTTGTGGGTTTTCTTGGTGGCTTCATTTCCACCATATCTGGCAACAATAGCTTCAAATAATGACTTGGCATCTTTGAACTTGCTGAAGTTTAAAAGTTGATCATTGGGAATGGTCATCATCAGCATGCTTCTTGCCTTTAAGTCATTTTTCTTCTTTATTCTGTCTTCTGCGGATGTTGGGTGTGTCTGCAGAGTTGTCACCACTTTGCCGTCCACTGTTGATGTAGTGGTGGTAGGATGGTAAGAGTTTCCATCTTCAATAATTTCCCAAAGTGCATAGTCTTGCACTTGGAAATATTGCTCTATCCTCAGCCTCCACATCTCAAACTCATTCTGTTTGAGCATGGGTAGTTTTGCAGCAACATTGGTTTGAATAGAATCAACGTCCATTTCTTCTTCTTCTTCTTCTAAATCAACTATATAAGCCTTGCTCTGATACCAATTGAGAGGATTCGATACACTATAAGGTGGTTAAACCTTTGTTGCTTTGTGTATATGATAAGTTGAGTTAATATGATCAAGTATGCGAAAACTACTTAATCACACTTAGAAGTATATTTTGGTTATGGAAATAGAACAGTGATGCTTGTATGTATTGAACAATGAACATGCAATGTTAACACAAAATGATTCAATATTATTCAAGATAATACGAGTGATCTTCACTATCACTAGGGTTACAAAACCTTGAATCTTATATTTCTATGACTTGTAATATTGATGTGTTTGTTCTATGTTCTTAATAGTTATATTCTACGCACTTTCTAATGTCACTTGATTGATCACACATATATCTAGTCTAAGATCTTTCTTTTATAGATCAAGAAAGATCTTTACAATATTGTTAAGTCTTATCAAACTACTTGCTAACTTATCTTGAGTGTGTCAGTACATAAGATACAACATGTATCTGTGTACACAACTTGTTACTGATCACTTTGTCTAAAGATATTATCTACCGTATATACTTGACTTTAGTACACAAATATCTTTTCAATACTTATCCAACCAACAGTGGTATACGTGACACTTATCCACTTAGTAGTATCGACTAGCAGTACCTTCTTTGTACTACCAGTACTAACTTCAGTTTGTACAGTTAGTTATAACTTGAACAGTCCTAAGATATACACTAGCAGTTACTAACCACGAGCCACGGTTTTAACCCTGGTCTCCGTTCCACTGGCTTCTCTGCTGTTACTACTGTTGCGGAGGGTCTCGTATTCAGCCATAGCAGCGGCGACTTGTGCAGTGACTTACTGAGCAACGAGCCTATTGATAGCAGCTGCACTCATGCTTTGTTTCTTTGGCGGCATTCTCTTCAAAACAAGAAAAGAAGAGTGAGACGTAATAAAGATGTTTCCTAAAAGCAGGTGTTCTAAAGTGGCTTGTTATAAACTGAAAGCTTGAGGTCGTGTTATGATTAGCTGGCGTGTTTCTAGACGATGGTTCAAGAGGTGATGTAAATGTTCTGAAGTATGGGATGAGTGTTCAAACTAGTCTTCAGAAATGGTGAGTAAGGTAATCCGGAAATTGGTAGACTATAACAGGTTTTAAGGTCACGTAAGACGGTATTTCGTATGATTGTGAAAATTTTCAGAGATTGTTTGTATTAATCAAGATGTCTTGGAAATATTTGAAGGACGTTTAAAAAAAGTACGAGCGTCCATTTGAAAGATAAGTACTGTGTCGAGAATGTATTGTGATGCTAAGGTGTTGGGTGTAGGTGTAAATGTTCATGCAACAATTGTATATACACACATAAATTTTTGAAACCTCTAGAAATCGAGTAGGGAATCAATTTGGACATAATTCTATTATAACTACTCCCAGTATCACAAAATTCACCTCTGAGTCGGACATAGGTGATCAGGTTATGTCCCACTGTCCCTGGTTGAATATAGGTGATCAGTCTATATTCCACCGAGGTTCAATGAATTTTGAAATACTCAGCTCAGTTATACTAATAATATGTCCCTCACATTTGAAAGCCGTTTTGAAAGACTAAGGCAAGTGACCAAACTCGAGGTCAAACGATGAGATTACATAAGGAAAAGGTGTAACGCTGTGACGTGTACGATAAGTAAGCATACTTATATGGAAGATAATTATAGTAATCAGCGAAAATAAGTGGGTATAATTAATCTGATAATAAGATACTAATCTCATCAAATATGTCAGCAACAAACCACAAGTGAGGCATCAGCTTGGCAGGCAGGCACGTAGCGGTCATAGGGTTAAGTTTTTGTAAAAGTAGTTATAGTCTAGGTTTTAAAAATACCCAGTTCTCTATAACCAAGGCTCTGATACCAATCTGTAACACCTCCAAAATTGGGTCCAGCGGAAGCATACATGTCACTGGGGTGCTACTCAATTGGTATCACAACACAAGTTCAAGAACGGTTTTTCACCACAATCATTTAGAATATAATGCATTAACAAAAGTATTAAGTTTACATTTTTAAATTTGTATGCGAAAATAGGCCCATAAAATAAGTGAAGCAGTCCCCAATTGAATATCAGAGTGTCTTGATCCTATAACCATGCCATGCCATGCTAAAAGCCGCCAAATGTGAGCTAACACTTTAAGAACCTGAAAATATATGCTAAAACGGGTCAACACGAGGTTGGTGAGTTCATAGGTTTAAGTAAACAAAAGGTAATATATGTATGGACCACAAGATTTAAAGTTGGTTTGACCAGTACATTCGGTTATGTGACCAGTTCATTCGGTCATGTGACCAATCCATTCGGTCATGTTACCCGTACATTCAGTTATGTGACCAGTTCATTCGGTCATGTGACCAATCCATTCGGTCATGTATGAATAATCGTTCAAAGTGCTTTTGTCCATGAGTAAAAAGAATTAAGTATGTAACACGTGAATATATAACGCATTCGAGTAAACAACAATTTCATAAGTAGAGCAAGTAATGGTTTGACTAAACAAGTAGCATATTCAAGTAATGCACGTATTTCATTTAGATGAAAACGAGCATGTATTCTCCCTCAAAACGGTTATAAAACAAGTAAAAGTAGGCGCCATGAACTCACCTGGAACAACTGATACGATAACGAAAAGACAGTGTACGGAATTGAGGCTCGGAAAACTACCCGCAACCTAATATGAATGATATGCCTTAGTTTCGAAAACAAGGCCATGCACGCAAGTTCATACTTTACTTTATCACTTGTACATGTTGTTGTAATATTTGTCGTCAAAATATAGTAGCATCAATTTGATCGTTTATTTAGAAAATTATCCTTTTTAGAAAAACATAACTCGTTAATCTCGTGATCAAATTTTAGTCGTCATGCTAATCGATATTTTGAAAATCTCTAACGCGCCTAATAAGCGTATGTAATGTTTTACCATTTTCGTTTACATCATTTTAGCCAAAACCATGCCTAAAGTGTCTAAAATCCACATTCTATTTTCCTAACAGCTTTCTAATAGCCAAATAATAAAAGCTGTCAAACCTATATGTCGTCGTAAATCTTTGTTAGGCCATAACTTTTGCGTCGTAGCTTCGTTTCTTAAGTTCTACCTATCCCCGCGAAGGTATTTAAGTATACTATCGGATTTCTAAGGTCTCGGATAATCTTGATACCATTTAATCTCAGTTTTCATTACTCAAATTTTCTAACAGCTTTGACAATTTTCTGAAAATATAGTTTTCGTCGTTAAAATTGAAACTAGCGTATCTTTTTCGTTATAAGCCCGTGTTAACTCATTCAAGCGGCTTCGTTTTCGTTATTGAGTCTATTTTCTATATTTCTAGTCTAAACTTGTCACCACACTACTGATTTTTCCGTATTAACCAAAACGGGACATAATCATTTTTAAGAGTGTCAAATCATTTTTCCTAGTCTTCTAGTTATTTTAACCACTTAACAACCACTTCAAATCTAGTTCTCGTTCATCCATCAACTTCTCAACATAATAATAGTGATCTAACCATAAACTTAACAATATTCAAAGGTCCATGTAAATGATCATCAAGAATGTTTAAAACTACAAGTTTACTAACGTACATGTATATATAATGTTTTCATCACTTTCTTGTGGAGATTTTTACTAACTAGTTTTCTTGTAACCAAAACTTGTTCAAAACATAATCTTTTGTTAAAGGATCATTGTAATGTAAAACTTTATCAACATGTACCAAGTGATAACTAAGTATATATACTTGACTAGCATTATGACATAAAGAAAAACATGAAGTTTTAGTAGTGTAAGATTACTTACAAAAGTGATTAGTGAGATGTGAGTGCAAGACACTTGATTAACCCCAAGATTAGTGTTTCAAACCCTTGCTAGAGTAGTCTAATGATACTAGAATTAGCCAAATCAAGATCTTTGCTTCCCTTGCTCCTCTATGAGTGTCGACTTTTGTGTAGGACGGGAGGTGATTATTTGTTTTTCTCTTGAACTAGTTAGGGCAAAAATAAGAATACTTGTATCTATTTATACCAAAGGCTTTTCAAACATGGTATAGTAGTCAAAAGACATAATTTGGCCTATTTATTTGTGGTTGGCCGAATGGGGGGTTTGGGGGGGGGGGGGGACAAAGATGAAGTCAAGCACACAAATGAAATATTTAGACTCCATGTTTTGAGGACAATTGTTGGCTAATTAATGTTGTTTTTTTTTTGTCTAGCAAATAATTATAAGACAATGGGGGGGTGGGGGGCGGCACATGTGGTATTGTTGGAGTAGAATACTTGTTTTGATACAGGAGTGTATATGTTGTATGTATTGGGTATTAAAAATAGGTATTGGTTGTTGGTTTGGTGATTAACGAAAGTTATACGTAATTAAACATAAGATATAAAGAATTTGCCTTAGGCGTAAGGAAATATTTTTGGAACTTTTTTAATCTTTTTGAAAGTATAAAAATACATTAGAAATAATCGTTGGGAGAATTGGGTATATCGGGTGTTAAATTTTGAATTACGAATAATGTTTGCTGAATTGACAAACGTAAGTAATTTAAGAAAAGGAAATTGTTTTAGAGTTTAAAATTGTGAACCGGAGTAGGAGCAAGGTACTGGAGCGTTGTGGACTAAATATAGTCTAAATTCATTGTGCTCAAGAGGGTTGATCCTAGTTTTATGTTTATTTAACCAAATAGTTATACGTAAAAGTGTTCTTGTAAGAATTTCAAAGTGGTAAATTGGAGTTGATAAAATAAATGTTGACGTGAAAAATTACGGGTTGCTACATATCTTCTATACATTCTAAGTTCTCTAACCTCAGAACTAAATATCATTCTTGTAGCTCTCTTTCTCTTGTGTTCTCTAGGTTCTTATTACAAGACGAGATCACGCTTCCTTACATACAAGTCATCCTTCTTCTCAAGTAGCTCGGACTTCTTATCACCTCAAGACCACTGAATTGTTTCTTGTTGTTGATACTTCCTCTTGTATTCTCAAAGCTGTTGTGTTAGTTGTATTGTTGTGTTGGTTTGGTCCGCCGTGCTAAGGACTTGGTATTTAGCTTTGTACCAGAAAAAGTGTAAGCGACGTTGTGAAGGTTTCTCCACTGGTTGAAGGAGCTTGTTGACATAGTGTTTACGAACTCTCGAGTAGGTGACTCGGGGAGTGGAGTAGGGAAAGGAAGGTGTCCTTATAGCCGAACCACTATAAACAATTGTGTCATACTTCTATCCTTTATCTCTTTACTTTCACGTATTTATTTCTTTACTAGTATCTTGGATTATCCTTATCTCAACATCCAAAGGTTTCACATACTATCAATCTAAAAGTTTTTATAAACTAAATTTAAATCGGTAAAAACTATTCAACCCCCCTTCTAGTTTTCTACAATTGGTATCAAGAGCAGGTTTTATAAAAAGTTTTTAAGTAAATTGTATTTTAAAACTTTTTCGATCAAATGGATTTTGAAAACCGCAAGGAAGGGCAATCTATGCAAAGACCACTCTTTGAAGATAATAGTTTCATATATTGGAAAAATAGATTTGAAACATATGTGAAGTATAAAGATATTGATCTTTGAAATATTATTGTTGATGGGGATTATGTGCCGGTATTTGAGAATATCTTTACTGACAAAAATGAGGTTCGGTCATCGGTTTTAAAAGATGAACAAAAGAAAATGCTTTCTAAAAATAATGAGGCAAAAATGGTTTTATACAACGCCTTACTCAAAAAGGAATATGAAAGAATTTTTATGCATAAAACCGCTAAAGACATTTGGGATTGTTTAGTAATTACTTATCAAGGAAATAAACAAGTGAAAAATAATAAAACAGATTTATTTGTTCAACAATATGAGCAATACTCAATATCGGATGATGAGAGTATTGATAATGGTTTTAGTAGGTTTAATACTATTATTACTTCACTAATAGCACTTGATGAATCTTTTTCCAAGCGTAATCATGTCAGGAAATTCTTAAGGGCACTCCCGGCTAAATGGAGACCGAAGGTAACGACAATCGAAGAATCAAAGGACTTAACAATCCTTTCTCTTGATGAGCTAATTGGGAACCTCAAAGTGTATGAGGTAGTATTGGCTAAAGACTCCGAGGCCTCAAAGGAAAATAAGGAGAAGTACAAGTCACTAGCTCTAAAAGCTAAAAAGGAGTCTAGTGATGAAGACACTTCATTCTCGGATAGCAATGATGAAGAATATGCCATGGCCGTAAGGGACTTTAAGAAGTTCTTTAGAAGAAGAGGAAGATTCGTAAAACAACCTTACGATGACAAGAAAGGTTTCCGAAAATTCAAGGAAGAAAAGAAAGTTAAAGATGACCGAAAGTGTTTTAGATGCGGTGATCCAAATCATTTTATAAGTGATTGTCCCAAACAATCTAATGGTGAGCAAAAGGCGTTTGTTAGCGGCTCTTGGTATCCTAGTGAAGAGGAGAAAGATGAGATTTGTCTCATGGACAAAGAATCAAATGAGGTACATTCCTATTCTCTCTATTATAGTAGCTCATCTTTAGATGATGAATCTCTAAGCTTAGAATATAATAAACTTTGCAAAATTAGTCTTAATGTCATTAACAAAAATAAACTTCTTAAAAGTAAAATTGAGCTCTTAGAAAAAAAAGTTTTAGAACTTAAAGGAAAATTAAAAAGACTTGAAAAAGGGAAAGAAGCAAGTGTAGAATATAAACTTTGTGTAAGTCTTCAAACGATAATTGATCACCAAGACTCTAAATTTGCTAGACTTACTACACAATGCTTAGAAGATATAATAGATTCAAAACAAGTCAAAAACAATAAAAATTGAGTAGGATTTACAGATTGTATGCCTTCGACTAGCAAAGAAAATTCAACAAAATTTATTAAATCTGCTGATCCAACTGTTTCTGAGGTGAAGGATCCGGTGGATTCCTCCAAAAGGTATCCGGCTAAGCTTAATCAAAGGATCCGGCCATCTGGTATAGAAAAATCTAAAATTGACTTGTCCAAATCATCTAGAAAAGAGTTTGTAGTTGTAACTAAAAAGAAAACGCCTAATGTTCCTGATAGAAATGTTAATGTACCACATCACAATAAAGGAATTTTGAGAAAACCAAATGTTCGACCAACAACACCATTTAGGAGACCAAACGCACCTTATCCTAAAAGTAATGTTAATAAAATAGGATGGAATAATGGCTTTCACAATGGTTTCCAAACACCAAATTTTGGACCTTGGAACTATCTTCCTTTTGTGAACCAAGTGAATGGTTTGTTTAACACTAATGGACCCATGAGATATTGGGGACCAAACGCTTGAGTTTCTTTGTGCTTATAGGTTTGTCTAAAGGTTGATCTAGAACCAAACAAATGGATTAAAGACAGTGGATGCACAAGGCATATGACGGGTAATAAAAGCCTATTCTCATCTTACAAGGCTTGCGATGGAGGTAACGTAGTTTTTGGTAATGGGAAAAGTAAGATCATCGACAAAGGTATGATCTCACACAACTCTTTAACCATCAATAATGTGTGTCACGTAGATAACCTAGGTTTTAACTTATTAAGTATTAGTCAAATAGTTGATAAAAGGTGTGATGTCCTATTTAGTGAGTCCGGTAGCAAAATATTAAAAGACGAAATAACCATAGGAACAGGGCTTAGGAAAAACGGTCTTTTTGTAATGAAAATTGGAAACTCTAAAGATAAACTTTGTCTAACTTCAATAGATGATACTTCGACTCTTTGGCATCGAAGATTGGGTCACGCCAACATGCGACTTATTCAATCACTATCATCTAGAGAACTTGTTAGAAATTTACCAAAACTTAAATATGAACATCATTTTTGTGATGCTTGTAATGTAGGAAAACAAGTCCATGCTAGTCATAAAGCTAAAAATACGGTTTCTACAACTAAGTGTCTAGAACTCTTACACATGGATCTATTTGGTCCATCAGCTATTCAAAGCTACGGAGGAAACTTCTATACTTTAGTAATAGTCGATGACTACTCTAGGTATACATGGACTAGATTTTTGAAAAATAAAACCGAAGCCTTTGATCACTTTGAAATCCTTAGTAAGAAAATTCAAAAACAACTAGGTTGTCCAATAATATCTATTCGGACGGACCATGGTCGGGAGTTTGACAACGAAGTACAATTTAGAGCCTTTTGTGATGCTAATGGTATTACTCACAATTTCTCGGCTCCACGTACTCCGCAATCAAACGGGGTAGTTGAACGTAAGAATAGAACCCTACAGGAAATGAGTCAAACCATGCTTAATGAACAATCAATACCTCAAAAATTTTGGTGCAACGCCGTCGACACATCAACATATATCTTAAATAGAATTCTCATTAGACCATTTTTAGGATTAACTCCTTATGAGTTATTAAAAGGTAAAAAGCCGTCGTTAGATTATTTTAAAGTATTTGGAAGCAAATGCTTCATTTTAAACATAAAGGATTATATAACCAAATTTGATACTAAATCCACTGAAGGCACCTAATAGTAAAGCATATGCAGTTCTAAATAAAGAAACTATGAAAGTAGAAGAATCTTTAAATGTCAAGTTTGATGAAAGTCCTCCTCCTAAATCTCAACCTCTCGTAGATGATGACATAATAGAAAGTCAAATTCATGAAAATCAAAGTAGTGAGATAAAAGACAAAGAAGATGAACTATTAGATAAAGAAATAGTTAACGTCAAAGAGTCTAAAGATCACCCACTAGAAATAGTTATAGGAAAATTAAATGAAAGAACATTACGGTCTCAAGCTCAAAATCAAAGTAATTTATTTTGTTTTGTTTCCTCAATAGAACCCAAAAACATAAAAGAAGCTATTAAAGACGAAAGTTGGGTAATATCTATGCAAGAAGAACTAAATCAATTTGTCTCAAATGATGTTTGGAAACTAGTTCCACCACCTATAAATCAAACCATAATCGGTACAAAATGGGTTTTCAAAAATAAACTAGATGAAAATGGGATTGTATCCCGCAACAAAGCTAGACTTGTTGCACAAGGTTATAATCAATAAGAAGGAATAGATTTTGATGAGACCTATGCTCCCGTAGCTAGATTAGAATCTATAAGAATCCTTCTAGCTTATGCTTATGCTAAAAATATAAAGCTTTATCAAATGGATGTAAAAAGTACTTTTCTAAACGGGTTCATAAATGAAGAAGTATACGTAGCTCAACCTCTGGGTTTTGTAGACTTTGAAAAACCAAAATATGTATATAAACTCAAGAAAGCTCTCTATGGTCTTAAACAAGCCCCTAAAGCTTGGTATGATAGACTTAAAACCTTTCTTATAGATAATAAATATACAATGGGTCTAGTAGCTAATACATTGTTTACAAAGAAAAACCAATCACATATTATCATTGTTCAAATTTATGTAGACAATATTATATTCGGATCTACTTGTCAAGAAATGTGTGAAGATTTTTCTAAAATCATGCACGACGAGTTTGAAATGAGTATGATGGAAGAATTAAATTTCTTTCTTGGTCTACAAATAAAAAAATTAGAAGATGGTATCTTCTTTAATCAATCTAAATATATT